>JAVIXY010000062.1:175727-192202 GCA_033030565.1 Fusarium nematophilum
TTTTTTTTTTTTTTTTTTTTTCGATATGATTGCTCGTATATACTACCTACGTACGTACGGCTGAGGCCCAAGTACATGAAAGCTGGGAAAACAGGGCGCAGTAGCCGTTTCAGTTGGGTGTGAGGGCGCCTCAGCTGCCCTGGTGATAAGACAACTTGCTCGAGTCCAAGTCCAAAGAGGCTTTTTACCTTGTCCATCTCTTGCAGCGAGCCCAGAATAAGTCGTCCCCCCGGCTCCTGTGCGTATCAACAACAAAAACCTTGATCATCGGGGTACTGTGGAGTCTCTGGTACGGCAGAAGTGATCCATTGATGGCCCTTCCAAGGCTGGATCCCTGGTAATCTTTTCATGTCCGCTTCGAGTTCTGCGCAACGTCGCCGAGTACGTAGTACCTCCACAGGCAGGGAATCTGGCTGCGGCCTCCCACTCGTTGGGGTTGAGGACTGGATGCCCGCTGATGAGCCGTGCTGTGTCTGTCAGCTTTAGCCGTCCGGTCCCTCGTGGTCGAGATAATTACGGGCAACTCCCGTATACATGCGGAGAGGACATTGCCCTCGCCGTCTGCCCTCCGCAGAAGTTCGCCGCCTCATGTAAACTTGTACATCTCGTACCGCAACGCGGCGTCAGATGTCGTCTCCGCAGGACGCGATGCTTCCAGCCTTGGAGACCCGGCGGGCTTCCAGCAGTGCTGTAGAGTTGCACTGTGAAGCAACCTAATAACTTCGCCCCCGCCCACAGTAGATTGCCTCCACTGTGTTGTTGTGCTGTAGTAGTAAGCTGGAGCTGAAGCCTCCGACTGAATGCCTGCACCGCACCGCCTCATCCGCTCTTGGATTTCGTCAGGCCCTGGCTTGCTCTCTCCAACCTTCTCTCTTCCTCCCTCTTCTTTCCCGCATACTCTCGCTCTCACTCTCGTTTTCTCGCTGGATCACTCGCTTCTACCTATCCTGAACCATTACGCCCTCGATCGACGGATACCTTGCCTACCCAGGCTTCCTGCCATCACCAGGCGGTACCCTCTGATCTAGTGCTACGCCGGCCCAGCTACCAGGTATCTCGTGTCTGCCCCCCCTCCCACACTTACAGGGCCGCCTTCCACTCGCTTTGCTGGCCTGACATCGCCCGACGCCTGCCGCCTACCTACAGGTACCTAATAGGGTCCATCTTTGGATTCATTCGCCCACACGTTGACTCCCCCAGCCTCCAGCCTCTTTTTCGCCTTGCAACCACCTCAGGCTCGCTCCGGACATTGTACGGAGTACTCTGGAGTGCGGTAGCACCCCTCTCACCTGTCAACTGCACTTCCAACTTTGCCTGCCTGGCCGGGTCCCTGCTTCGAGTCCCTCGCTTTGCCAGGCCCTTGCCGCCCCGGACTACCTTACGGGGAAAACTAGACGTACAGCTACCTCTGGGCCTTCCCGCTAGCAGAGAGCTCCCTGCACCGAATCCCCCGCGCCCATCTCCGACCTGCTCTCGCTCACTCACACGCTTTAATCTTACTCCCTCTCTCTCTCTCTCTCCATGCCTTGGGCTGCTACTCTGTCGCGCGACAACCATCGACTTGAACGATAAACTGCGCCCAACCTGCTCAAACCGGCCCTCCTTTGTCGTCCGCGATCATTCTCCCCGCGATCTTCGCGTCAACCCTTCTTACATCGCCCGTGCTCCAGCAGAGGTAGCCCAGCCTTGACGCCCTAACGCCTTGACGCCCTACCGCTCTGACGCCCTTGACGCTACCAATCATCGACCGATCTGTCTCATCCTACCGAGTCGACTGGCGCGCACAGAGTCGCCCTCGACTCCCTCGCTTGAGCTCCAGCTCTAGGCTCTGGTATCTGGCTCCCGACTTCCAGCCTCGCATCGCATCGTGCAATCCCCATCGATCTCGACGTCCTCGCCAACGTCCCGTTCCGTTCGTGTCCCGACTCGATCCTGTCGCCCAACGCCGCCGAAGCGTCAGACGCCCCAGCGCTCCCCTCCTCGCCGCATCCTCGACCTCGATCGAGGCTGAGGCTAGCCATCGTGACTCAGGCAACTGGGCCGGCCCAGCTGTAGCGTCATCGCCTTTATCCGACTCTTTCTCCTCTTCGGCTTTGCTTTCCCTCCTGTTCACGCGCGCCGTTGCCCGACATGACGTCCGCCGCCTCCAACCCCAACCAGGCCAACCAGCCAACACAAATTCAGCTAAACAATGCTACGTCCCCTCCGAGCAAACGCGATCTCAAGTCATGGTGGAAGGGTTTCAAGCTGCCCTCCAAGCACCAGGATACCCAGGGTACGCTTCCTCCTACCCCAGCTTCTCTTGCCCAGCTCCTCTAGCTCCCAAACGCACCGCCCCAGTTTGATCTGCTCTCGGAGGTTTCATCTACGTCGATAACTCGCTGGGTCTACTACTCTCTCTCCCCGACTATAACCTCTTGATTGTTGATCCTGTCGCATTCGCATCAAGCGATGCGGCGGGCACTACCGAAACACCAACAGCCTGCTCAGATCACAGTTCTCTCTTCTCGTCCACCTGCTAACTTGGCTATCCTAGAAACCCGAGCACAGGGCATCTTTGGCGTGCCTCTACGGCAAAGCATAACGTATGCGAATGTCGCCATCTCTCTCATCGATGAAAAGGGCCAAAGCTATATTTATGGCTATGTTCCTATTGTAGTCGCAAAGTGTGGCGTCTTTCTCAAAGAGAAGGGTAAGTGCATTCGGGTGGCCGCTCACTCACTGGCGGATCGTGCTGACACCCTCACCAGCTACCGGTGTCGAGGGAATCTTTCGCCTCAGCGGCTCAGAGAAGAGGATAAAAGAGCTGAAAACCATTTTCGACTCCCCCGATAGATACGGCAAGGGCCTGGTTTGGGACGGCTACACGGTGCACGATGCGGCGAACGTCCTTCGACGATACCTCAACGACCTCCCTGAACCCGTCGTTCCCCTCGATCTTTACGAAAAGTTCCGCGACCCTCTACGAGGCGCAACAAAGCAAGCCGTGGGTGATGCCGAAGGCCCCCAGTTTGTCGAGAACTTCAACGAAAAGGCTGCCATCGAACAATATCAACGGCTCATCACGGAGCTCCCTCCGTTGAACAGACAATTGCTTCTCTACATTCTTGATCTACTTGCAGTTTTCGCCGCGAAAGCCGACGAGAACCGTATGAACTCGCAGAACCTGGCGGCCATTTTTCAGCCGGGCATGCTCTCACATCCTGCGCATGCCATGGCTCCCGAGGAGTATCGACTCAACCAATGCGTCATTATCTTCTTGATCGAGAATCAGGATCACTTCCTTATTGGCATGCAGGGCACTGCAGCCGATGAGAAGACCAAGAAAGAGGTCGAGTCCGGCACTCCCAGCGCCCCTCTTACCCCGAACCCAAACCGGAGGTCCAGCCTGGGTCGATCCGCCTCCAATGCCAGCGCGGGAGCCAACAGTGTGCGACGTGACGGTAAGGTTCGAAGGAATCGATCCGTGTCATCGAGGAATTCAAGGAATGAGGGAAGTTCAACTCCCAACAGCCCTGCTCTAACAGCGACCCCCACGACCGGGGGTCTGGCTAGGAGCAACACCTTGCCATCAAAGAGATCCCCAGCGCTCACTGGCGGCCGCTTCCAGAGGCAGCACGACGGCTCGAGTCCCCGCTCTCCGGCTCATCTGGAGCCGTTGACTCAGATGAATGCTGCCGAAGGCATTGACCAGTCTCCACAGTCAACTCGCTCATCTGACCTTGCCGCCAGCGGTCATCTCACTCCCACCAAGGCACCAGCCACAGGTCGCAGCCAGGAGAGGCTCCTCGAGGTGCCGCAAGAGTCTCCCACGCCATCAAAGGAAAGAAACCTTCCGAGCCTCTTTCAACGAGCGCCCGCAGAGAACAACGACAGGAGGCAGCCGAATAAGCTGAAGAAGAAGAGGATACCCGGCAGCCTGAATCCGAGCGCGCAGAGCTCCAACGCCTCCTTGCAGTACGGCCAACAGAACGCGGCGTCACCGGGCTATGAGCTACCGAATCCTCTTGATCACCCACATCAAGACCCTGACCCACAAGCGCTTCAGCCGCAGCCCCAACCACCGCCGCCGATTCAAGAAGAGCGGCATCGAGAGCATCAGGAGCAACAGCATGACCAACTTCATAGACAGCATCTTCATGATACCCAGCTCACACCACCTGCTTCATTGGTCCCACAGAAGAGTGAGGTTTCCTCCGAACACACTCCGAGGGCATCACAAGCATCATCGAACCAAAACCTTCATCCCGATAACACACTGAAGTCGAAGAAGTCGCCACCCACATCGCTACATTCGTCTTTCAACGAGGGCTCGGATCTGGATCAGGTTCTCGACGAACAGTCCATTAACACCATCGACCAGGCGGAAAAGGAAAAGAAGAGGCGTTGGCGACTGTCAAGAAGTAAGAACCCTGACAATGGCGCATCGACACCTTCAGGAGTGACCTCGCCACGGATGGTCCTTGGATCCAATGACAATGCGGATGTCAGTAACCTCTCCATCTCGAGCTCTAGCCACAGGCCTCGAAAAAGCGAGAGCTCTGACCGACCCATGGTACTTGGCGGGGACGCACATGGTAGCTTCGATTCTAGCCGGGACCGAGATGAATCCAAGGGCCCTATAGGATGGATCAGAAACAAATATCGCGAAGCAAAGGAAAGCGCAGAGCAGCTGAGGAACAAATCACCACCCGCCGATCGGTCCAGTTTGAGCGCGACGAGTTTCTTGCCTCGTGGAAAGAGCCTCGACATGAAGCGAGATGCGCCCAAGGATGCCGAGAGGCAGGCGGCCAATCCACCAGTGCCACAAGGCTCAATATCAACGCCAGCTGCTGCCCCGGCCATTGCTTCGACTGTTGCTGCACCTCTTGGTCCGACTTTCGCCCCTGCCCCAAGCACTGTTCCAGCTCCCCAACCAGCCACTGTCGCGATAGTGAACCAGCCTCCTCCTCACCATCAGGAACCACCACCGCCGCAGCCTCTACAAACGGAGCAGCAGCAACATCCAACTCCCGTGTCTGCATCAACATCTTCAGCAGGTCCCCTTTCTCCTCCCGCCCCTGTCCTCCCGCCAGTCGTTGCACCTCAACTGGCCCAGCAACAGGAACAAGAGCAGCTCCAGCCTGAGCAGAAGCAGGCGCAGACGCAAGAAGCAAAACCTGAACAAAAACCCGTCCAACAGCCCGAGCAATCACCTGTGTCGCCCCCAGTGCAGTCAGAACAGCCTTTACAGGCGCAGCCGTCGGAGGTACCGCATCAACAGCCACAGCCGGAGCCATCGAAACACGAACAATAGTACCACTTCTCGGCCAGAAAAGTACGCCATCCGAGTTGAAGCGAGATAGTGGGAACAAAACGTTTCTTAGTAATTATAACGAGGGAAGAATGAGATGGGATGAATGATGGAAGATGATATGTGGGCCATGGGTCTATCGACAGGATCCTTCTGGGCCCCTCTACCACCCTTATAGTCGATTACATGTGTGTAATGTATGTAGCTTGGTGTGACGGTGAGACTTTATTTCGTTTGAGCGGGTGGGGGAGTTACAATTCAGGGAGCATGGGTCACTACAAAAGAAAGATGCAGATCATCCAATAAATATCTTCAATGGGGTCTGATATTCTGATTCTTGGCGAAGCGCACCGAATAACCCAGGTGTGCGAGCGTGTTGAGTGAGATACAACGAATATTGGTACAATATTGGAAACGGCATTGCACATGTCATGGATACATTCCCGTCTACTTTGCCTTTGCGGGTGGTGCGTTCTCGTACACGCCGGTGTCCCAGACAATCATCTTTCCCGTGCGTCGCCAGTCCTCGTTGAAGAGGCCATTGAAGCCTTCCCAGACGCGACGTAGCTGGGTCAAGCCGACGGCCTCCGCCTCGGGGGTCTTGACATATTCGTCAAGCCAAGGCTCGATGCCCTGGAAACCGACAATGTAGCGAGGGAGAGGAAGGGGTGTGGCAGGGTGGAACAGCTCGGAGGTGAGAAAAGAGACCGGGTCGTCATAGAAGCGGTCGGCTTCGTCGCGGTAGGTGTCACGCGCGGGGGTATTCGCCTGCGTGTGCAGTGGCGGCTCACAGGTGAGGGCGTAGGCCATCAGGCCAGGGTAGACAAGGTGAGAGCGCCATGGGGTAGAATGGCAGGGCATCAGGAACAAGGCGAAAGGCTCCTCGTCTTCGTCCGGGAGAGAGCCGAAGTGCGAGGCATGGGCGAGGCGGACAGAGTCAGGGTGGAGGCGCTCGTACTCGTGGCGGAGATATGTGAGGACGTTGAGAGGGGCGGGCTGGTGGAGGAAGGAGAGGTAGCCAGCGAGAAAGACGTTCACGCCCAACGCAGCGAGGAGATAGGGCTTGTTGCGGATCTGGGGACGGGGACGGGGAGATCTCGTTGTGGGAGCGGGCTGGGAGGTGAAGAAGGAGGCGGCATATGGTGCGGCGAGGATGCTCAATGCTGGGAGGAGGGGGTAGATGAAGCGGACCTCCTTGTGAGAGATGAGGGAGAGGGCGCCGAGAGTGGTGAAGACGGTGTATGCCAGGGCCTTGAGGGCGTTGGACTGGGCCGGGGATGCTGCAAACGCAGCCGGCTTGTAGAGCGCGGAGAGGGCAAAGGGGAGGCTGGTGGTGCAGATGAGCGGCAGACCCTGGAGGAGGTAGTAATGCCAGGGATTTCGGCCGTAGAAGACGGCAAGGGACTGAGAGATGTTGAAGTTGAGCCAGTTGTAGGGAGGGAACGTCCAGAACCCAAAGTAGAGTCGGTCCGCGGCCATGGACATGGCAAGGATGAGTGAGCCGCACAGGATGGCCTCACGGACGAGGATGAGAATGGTTGTGAGCGTGAGGGGCGAGGGACCCTGCAGAGATATCCGGGTGAGGGTGACGAGGGCAATGGTCCCCCAGATCAAGACGTTGGTAGGGCGGAGAACGACGGCAAGGGCGGCGAGGCAGAGGGAGGCTCGGAGAGGCCAGAGACTGCGGAGGGCTGGCGATTTGGGATTCTCCTTGGTGGTTTGGGCAACACCCAGGAGCTCCCAAGGCCAGTAGTACAAGGCCATGACAGTCAGGGTCATCTCGAGCGAGTTTGAAAAGGTGCGAGTAGAGCAGTACCACTGCCACGCGCTGAAGAGCTGAAGGAAGAGCTGAGAGCCGTCGTCAGTTTGACTGTTGCAGTTTTGAGAGTTGAGAAACGACTCACAGCAAAAAAGGAGACGTTGCTGTTGGGTCCGTAGATGGACACGGCGAGTTGCCAGGTAAACCAGTCCCCGAGGGCGGCGATGACAGCTTGGAGGGCCCGCGGCGCGGCAACGAGGATGGCAGCGCGGAGGATGCCTATCGGGAGAAGATGGCTGGCGACGAAGTCGGCGACAAGGTACGCGCCAGCAAAGAGGGCTGGGTGGAGCGAGGACCGAAGTTGATGTTTCCATTCCTGGGAGGGAGTTAGATGTGGCAGGCTATGGGAGATGTTGAGGAGTTGTGGTGTGGTCAAGCCCACCGTTGCGTGGGTGGTGCAAGTGATGATGCGCGGCAAACTTGGATGGCTTCAAACAATGCCGTGAAAGAACAGAGAGAAGATCAGAAACATCCAACATACCCAGGTCAACCATGCGCCGCTCTGAGGCCCAAACGCCAGGTCCCAGGCTGGCTCAAGAGACTGGAAGAACTCATCTGGTTGGAAGAAGGTCGCGAGCCACCACGCGTTGATGAGGCGGATGACGACGATGTCGCGTAGAAAGACCGGCCGGTTTCGCTGGTTGCGCGCCTCATCCAAGGCCGCCGCCGTCTGTTTTGGTGTTGTAGTCGACATGATGGCGGGCTTGCTTTTGTCTCACAGCTACGCTGTTGCTGCGAGCTCTAGCGGTTCAAGAATAGAGCCAGCTGGTCTGTTTCCAGACTCGGCATCATCAAGGGGGTATGCGAAGCGCCAATTGGCTGCTTACCGGGACTAAGTCCTGGGGGTATTGTGGCGGGTGCACTAGCCACGATTACTGCGCCAAATTTTATGGTCTTTGTACTCCTTTCAGTTTCTACAGTCTTGTCCTTCAGTTTTCTTGTCCTACTTGAAACCGCGCTTTCTCATAGCACTCATCACCAGCGTCGTGCATAATGAAAGTTCCTGGTCACTGACGATACCTGTTCACAGGTCAGATTTTACATACACACGCGATTAAACTACCTTAGGTGGCAATTTAAGACCCAGTATCGGTCATGGAGCAATCCTCCCTGAAGGTAGGGATATCAATTAGAAATACATCTATATAACCACCAACAAAGGAGGCAAGATGGCCGAGTGGTTAAGGCGGCAGACTCAAATTCGTGAGAAATCCGCCTGGGTTTTTCTTTCAACCTGACATACTTGTCCGGCTGTCGTCACTAAGGTTACCCGCGATGATGGCAGGCCGTGTTGAACCGCCAAGCTGGTTCGGGTCAATAATCCAAGATTGTGAAGACAATAGTCGAATTACAGCCAATGCAGGTCAGGGTTAACAATATTAAGGCGACAGACAGTATGACCTTTGGGCAGATCCAAGATTCCAGCAGACCATGTAGCTCTGGATGCTTTACTCCGTACTTCGTACTCAGGCTACGATCTTAGCCGGCGAAGGGAACAATTCTAGACCTGTCACTGAGGCACTCCAATTCGGTACGTAATGAGAGCTGGCCGCCGGCCGAATCGTACGTAAAAGTGTGGTCAAAGTCAAAGTCACTTGAGGCGGCTGCCACATGGACTATCAAGTTGGTGGGCCACGTGCTTGTCAAAGGAAGTCGGGTCGGATGTTCGAGTATGACGTCGCCAAGGCTTTCGACCGCGCTTAGCCAAACTTGTCTCAACTGTGATTTGCGAATGGATAATTCTATTTATTTTCTATGATATTTTCTACGATTGTTCTCCTTATTAGGTTGGTGTGAATGAATTGGACCGTCAAGCATGACCACCCCGTCTTGTCAGGCATTTCTCGGCTTCCCCGACCCTGTGTGGTGGCGGCAACGGCGGCTTTGAGCGGAACGGGCGGCACAAGACGGGCATGGAAAGAGACGGGCGGAATCGGCGGAGTTGGGCGGGATTACGCGGGACCTGGATGGTTGAATAGAGTTTGACCGCCTTAAGAATGTGGAGACTTCCTTGTCCAAACCCTCTTGGCCATTAGAGAGATCATTATCTAATGGGCCTCGAGTTGGGGGTCACTCATATCTGAGATGAGATTCTCTCAAGCTGGGTATTGGGTCTGATTCGCCGTGATTGCCCGGCGAATCTGTGCCATGTGTGTGGTCATTCCCAAGGATTGGATATCAGGCTGGGAGGTGGCCTGATTGGCCGGGATACTGCTGCAAAGGTCGTTTGTTCGTTTGGAAGCGAGTGTGTGTTGGTCGCTCGCTTGTTGGTTCTTATCTTGAGTCTTGGGGTGGCTCATTCTTGAGTTGAGATCCATGGTCTCAACTCTTGACCCAGCGCTGCTGCTCAAGTTTCAACCACCGCGCTCTCCAAGATGACAGAATTGAGCTAGCGATTTTGACACGCCGCCATCAAACGGCTCGAGATCTTGTGCGACAGATGTTGTAATAAATGATCCTTCATTGGCCCCTCCCGCTCACGTCTTGCCCCTCCAGGCCTTGAAGGCTTGTGCAACTGCCCCTGGACCCTGGTCAAAGTGGCCCCCAGTCCCCTCACCCCAGATTTCTCTGCGCCTTCCGTCAGAGCCTCTTCTGCCCCCTCATCTTGGAAGAACGTCATCTCGATTCTACGGCGTAAACCAAATTAGGTAGCCGAGTAGATTAGAGTGCTGGAGGTCACATGCCATGCTATACGAAGGGAGAAAAATAGATTACCTGGGTAGGTAGAAAGAAGCCGCTCTATTCTCACCAAAAACAAAGCCACCTGAGGCTCAGCTCAGACAATGACATAACGTCGAGTCAGCAGCGACTTCCGTCCACATCTTCGTCTTCTTCCACCCGCACGCGGTCGGCGGCTGACGGCGGAATGCTGGCCGCCAAGCTCCGCCCTGGTCGGCAGAATGGCTGCCTTCTCCTTGCTCAGGTGCTCCGATGCTCCATATCTCGATGGATTTCTCCTCCGCCTCTCCAATGGACCACGGCGGCTTCGCGGGGATGGCCGGCCGTTCGTCCACCGACTCTGACAATGGATGACCCTTCGCCGCGCCCGCACACGCCCACACCCGCTCGCTCCCACTTGCACTTAGGGGTATAGTGTCGACGAGCCCGTCCCGGACGACTCAATCACCAGCGTTGGCTCTCCTGGCTCTGCAGTAATAATTACCTAACGGCCTTCGCTCGTTCCGCCAGATGCCGCCGCCCGCTTCGGGTTTGCCCAGTTGTTTTCTTGTTTCGCAGACGCTTGCCTCGCATGATTGCTGATGATGTTCCCGGATGGACCCCTCCGTTCCCGCGCCGCTTCCGTCCTTAAAGAGGAACGACATTCTTCGTCCGTTTTGCTTCTCGACTCTTTTCCCCTTCTCCTTCTCTATTTAAGAATCACGCCTCAAACAAAGTCGATTGGACCAAGAGAACTTTCTTTAAACAGCGGACTTGTCTTTTTCCCATCAACACCATCCACTTTGTCCTACCTACACCGCAATCATGTCTCCCCACGCTGAGACCAACGGCACCCAGTCTCGGTTCCACGCCTCTTCCACCGAGAAGGCCATTGCCATTGAGGAGGAGTACGCCGCCCACAACTACCACCCTCTCCCCGTCGTCTTCTCCCGCGCCGAGGGCGTCAACGTCTGGGACCCCGAGGGCAACCACTACATCGACTTCCTCTCTGCCTACAGCGCCGTCAACCAGGGCCACTGCCACCCCGAGCTCGTCAAGGCTCTCGCCGAGCAGGCTGGCCGCCTGACCCTCAGCTCTCGTGCCTTCTATAACGATGTGTTCCCCAAGTGGGCTGAGAAGGTCCGCAGCGTCTTTGGCTACGACATGGTCCTGCCCATGTGCACTGGCGCCGAGGCTGTCGAGACTGCCATCAAGATTGCTCGCAAGTGGGCCTACAAGGTCAAGGGCGTGCCTCAGGAGAAGGCTTGGATCTTTGGTGTTTCCGAGAACTTCCACGGCCGAACGGTACGCTTCCCCCCTAGCCCTTCTCTCCCCGCGGACGACACCGCGATGCTCTCGTGAGAACCCTGGTGAACTGACTATGCGCGTTTCAGATGACTGCTATTACCCTGTCAGTAGACCCCGAGTCGAGGACCAACTATGGTCCCTATGTTCCTAACGTCGGCGCCTTCAACCCCACCACCGGCAAGCCGATCCGATACAACAACATTGCCGACCTCGAGGAGCTTCTCGAGACCCACGGCAAGGAGACCGCCGCCTTCATCTGCGAGCCGATCCAGGGCGAGGCTGGTGTTGTTGTCCCCGACGAGGGCTACCTCGAACAGGTCCAGGCCCTGTGCACCAAGCACAACGTCCTCTTCATCTGCGACGAGATTCAGACTGGCATTGGCCGAACCGGACGCATGCTCTGCTCGCAGTGGGCCAACATCAAGCCTGACCTCGTCACCCTCGGTAAGGCCATCTCGGGCGGTCTCTATCCTGTGAGCTGCGTCCTCAGCCGCAAGGACGTCATGCTCGTCGTCGAGCCCGGCACCCACGGCTCTACCTACGGTGGTAACCCTCTGGGTTGCGCCGTCTCCATCCGCGCTCTCGAGATCATGGAGGAGGAGGATCTCACTGCCAAGGCTGAGAAGCTTGGCAACATCTTCCGTGACGGCCTCGCGGCCCTCAACACTCCTATCCTCAAGGTGATCCGGGGCAAGGGTCTCCTCAACGCTGTCGTCATCGATGAGGAGGCTGCCAACGGCCGAACCGCTTGGGATCTCTGCCTGCTCCTCAAGAGCAAGGGCCTATTGGTGAGTTGCGCACTTACAACACCTTGTCTGTGTTCTCAGTAGCATGCTAACACTTTCCACAGGCCAAGCCCACTCACGGAGACATCATTCGCTTCGCCCCTCCCCTGGTCATCACCGAGGAGGAGCTCCGAAAGGGTCTCGATGTCATCGCCGAGGCCATCAAGGAGCTCCCCACCGTGGAGAAGGCTCACGGCCACTAAATGAAGAGAGACTTATCGTCTCTTTGTATGACAAAAAAAAAGAACCAGATGAATCTGAGCGCGAGCTCCGGAAACAATGGACACAATGGTGTTTGAAGCATTCTTGGGGTGCGGGCACCGAGGCACGGCGCTGATGAAAAAAAGGAGAATGAGATATGAATTCCATAGATACCTAGCTGCCTTGACAGCGATGCACGGGAGGCGTTTTGGCGGATGTCCAATGTCGGTCAGATTTGTTGACCTTGTACAAGTTGGATACCCCCGCAATGAAATAAAATGCATTTATTCCCCCATGAGTTGCCCAAAGAAATCCATTGATGTGAATGCTTTGGTCTGAACAACAGAGAGGGGGCGGCAACGGAATACGCCTCAGGGTCAGGGCATTGACGATACATATCCAAGTACCTTTGTATAGATGCCTCCGATTTCCATCCTGCGCCGCCTGCATCCAATTTGACTACCGTCGAGAAGAGCTGGATGTGACGAGCTTTACTCGCGGAATCAAGCCCCGAGCTCGGTGTGACAAGGCATACGACCCTGTTGTGCTGCACTAGTATCACATGCTGTGAAACATGATTCGTAAACAAGATCAACAAGGTTGCATGGGATGGCATTTGTCATTGTGAGCCTCATACATGCTGGAGTTTTGCGCCAAAGAGTTGAGGTGCTAACCCGGTCGGGATTGTGCCCCTGTCTACCTGTGTCGGTGCCTAGTAGGGCCATTAGACACATGAACCTTTGCGGGTAGTGGTCTACAATCCGGCGTGAATCAATCGATTACGCTTCCATCTGCATGGACAGCGGCTTGCATAGTCTGATATCGTGGCTGGTCAGGGGGGGGGGGGTCAGAGGCTTGCCAGGGACGAAATCCAAACGGAGGGTATCTTTCCGCGCCGGCGGAGCTCTTCCCGGGTGAGACACGGCGTTACGGGTCCCCGAATCACGGCATTTGGGGGGTCAAGGGGAAAAGCCCCCGACACAACAGGGTTCGGAGCTGCGGGCTAACAACTCGGCGTCACTCGCTGTTGAATCGGGTGTCGGCGAGTGGTGGGTTCGAAAATGCAGGGTCAAAGTGTAA
Organism: Fusarium nematophilum; assembly: GCA_033030565.1. Lineage (NCBI taxonomy): Eukaryota > Fungi > Ascomycota > Sordariomycetes > Hypocreales > Nectriaceae > Fusarium > Fusarium nematophilum. Next base: position 188,872 of record JAVIXY010000062.1, read on the forward strand.
CACTGGCCAAGTAGCGGGAGCCTTTGTCGATTCATGCACTGTATTTTTTTTGTTTGTTTCGGGTTCTGTTGTTTGAACGCGTGGCATCCGGTATGTGGATATTTCTGATGTCGAGAGGAAACCCGCGCAAAGGGTTTGGGGCCATTGAGGGCCTCAGATGATGATGTGACACTAAGCCGTTCGTATCTCTGCTAGTTACTTGAAGAATACTACGTAGATCGCAGCGCAATGTCATTTGCGACAGAGGTGGGCTATGAGGCCATTCACGTTTGGGGGGCAGAGGCATATGATGGGAGATGCCGCCCGTCACCATCTCCTTGACAGTGGAAAGGCTCCAGCAGGTTAATACGCTGCTATTATGCTTATCTTAGTTAGGGTCTTATGATGAAGAGACTTGCCTCTTAGGCGAAAATTATGGATAAAAGATGTATCTCTTCGTAGTCTCGCCCTGGATGGATATGATCCCTGTGAGTGACCGCACTGGAGCCTTTCCACTGTCAAGGAGATGTCTCTCTCTCTCTTTCTCCTACAACGCAATCGTATGTTTTCAAGTACACCGTAAGAGGCCATCTTACCCGATAGCGAAGAATAACCGTAGAAATTGATAGAGGGATTTTTTGTTGCCATTTGCCGTGTTTGAAACGGGCTCAAAAAGTGACGCCATCTTGGCATTGATGTCTGCTGCGATGGTGATGTGCAGCGGACATAATAGCGAGCACAGAAAGGGCCGAGAACGCAGCGTTAATTGGGGAGGGGGGGAAATAAGGCAGAAAGGAAACTGAGGGCGAGACAGCTAAGACATGCAGGTCGTCCTTGATCTGAAGGGGGAACTTTGACCACTCGGAGCACTGACGCGGGCGGCGTTGCAGCGAAGGGGGATGGACAGTTGTCGCCAGTAGATCCACGTGTTGGAGGTTGCTAGGCGGGCTCGGCCAGGCACAGCGACGGTCATCAGGTGATGGGCGACACGAGCCTGTCTGACTGGTCAATCGAGGGGAAGAAGCGGTAGGTCCCTTTTCTTTCGTGGAGGTGGCATCTTCTAGGTGGCATCTTTGTGTGTGTGTGAGCGAGACGTGGGGGACGGGAGAAAAGATGGGTTGCACGAGGGTTTGATGGTGATGCTTGCCGTATCCGTACTCGAGGATGAGTTTCTCGGAATGCCAAAGTTGGACGGAAAGACGATAAGAGATGGGTGGGTACGGGGAAAGGAGATAAGAGCTTGCTGCTTTTGCGTCCAGTTAGCGATTGCGCCCGAATGGATGGGATCAGAAGTCAGAGAGATATGGGGAGTGAGAAACTCGAACTTCACATGGGGATGGGTTAACGGATGCGCTACTGCAGCGGCACGCCAAGCTCGTTGAGGAGGGAAGAGAAATCAAGGCACGACTAATCACACAAATCCACGAACGCCCTCTCACAGTCCCCGAGGCACAGCATCGTTATCATCATCACGATTGGTTCTTCTCTATCTCAGTCCTTTATCCCTCTTTAATAAAGTTGACGACGCAACTTGCCTTTGTTAGCGGCAGTCTGGCTGCCTAGAGGCGCTCAACGACCCTGCCTGCTGTGGAAGCCTGAAAACATGGGGGAGAAATGATGCTGATCAGGACGGGAATGACGAAGCTGTAGAGAATGATGACGGGATGTGGTTGTTTTAATCTTCCCCTCTGTGGCGCGTTCGGTTTTTTCCCTTGTGACGATGCCTGTAACGCCAGACAGAGGGCAACAAATATCTTGGTCGGATCACGACTCTCTTGCACATTCTCTGTCCTGGTTGGCGTGATAAGGGGAACTGAGACGAGCGCATCTGCCCTTGTCCATCATTGGAACCTGTTGACGGTATACCCATATCTTCCCTTGGTCCACCTTCAGATGCTCCCATCGATATCCGGAAACATCACCTTTGAGCTCATCCAGCTGCTGGCCAACAGCAGAAGCGGGCTGCCCACCCATCCATCCCGCGCCGGTACGACTCAACCAACTCGCAGGTTGTTAGTCGAAGCAGAGAGTCCTACAGTGCTCTATCACTTCTCTCTCCCCCATCCTGGAGTGCGCCCATCGTGGAGTGCGCCCATCGATGAAGCAGCGAGTCAAAATTGGGCCCGCTGATTTCCTAAATGGGATCCTGCAGCTGCAGGGCTCGGGCTGGGGGGGCTGGAGCAGCGCATGGATGGGATGGCCCATGATAACGTCTGGCGGCTGATGGGGATATGTTTTTGGTTCGCCAATATCGCCATTGATGCTTGCCGCCTCCATCAGGCCATGGGGTTGGTTATTTCATGGTGACTTTTTTGTTCTTCCCGATCTCGACAATTGCCATCACGGTATGTATCTCGTGGAGCAGTGGGTAGAGAAAGGCCGCAGGGGATTGCGAGAGAGTGAGCGTCCGCTGACGCCATCCGGTTTGCGTAAGGCATATCAGAGTATCGAGGCGGGTGATTTCGCCATCTGACGGGCCTCAGCCATGCATTTTCAAGCTCTCAAGTCTCACCCGTCGTGTTTTTGAACCAAGGCCTATCCCCAAGATGGTAGGTAGCGAACAACCCACACAAGCAGGCGACGGGCAAGAAGAAGGGAACTCCTCTCCGTTAGCAAACAAACCCGGCATGTGTCTCTCCCGGCCCGGGGCTTGTCCTATCTTTTTCATCGGCGGCGATCATGTTTCCCACCCTGGCTTGTCGCGCCTCGTGGCAGGTAGCGCCGTAGCGGGGCCATGGCGTCGATGGAGAAACCTGGCCAACCCGAATCGGAGACGATAAGAACTGGGCGATAAGGAGAGGAGAGGACAAGGCCGGAATCGATAACACTAACAATGCAGCATCTCGGATCAGAAAGGCGTGTAGATCATCTGAGACTCTGTAGACTGACGGTCCTTTTGTCTTGAGAACTCTTGGAACTCTTGAAGCAGCAAGCAGCTCATCTTGAAGTTGCCGGGCGTTGACTTGTGAATGAGTGAGTGAGTAGTGGGGCCGATGTAACTCGGTACTACCCTTGATGAATACCAAACCTTCATCAAAAAGTCGAAAAACAGGGCCAGCTGAAGTACTGGAAGACCATGCAAGACCTTGGATCAAAGGGCCGCTTTTTTGTTATTCTTTGCCAGTGTCCGGGATGGGACACGAATGAAGATTGCATAGCCTCAGGCATGACGTTTTGTCAGGCATCATCTCCTTATTGTGGTTGGAAGCCAGGCAACAACTTCTTTTTGCTGAGGCACCCGTACTGCGTACACTTCACGATCCTGAGGTTAGCTTTTTAGCTCAAAGCAGCTTGGATTCTACCTATCAGGCCGAGCCGTGGGCTCTCGTCTCCGGGGGGGGGGGGGGGGGGG
>JAVIXY010000063.1:0-193789 GCA_033030565.1 Fusarium nematophilum
ACCTTAAGAATTTTATTTAAATTATTTTATTAAGCATGCGCTACTATCCAGTCTATTACCTCCTCTGTATTAAACCCTAGATAAATTAATACACTCGTACCGTTAACTGGTACTAACTCTATCCCGCCGAGGCCATGCTGGATGCAAGAAATGTCAACCCAGTATACCTCGCGTCTGCTCTGGTTCACGGCGAGCACACCCGCAGGCTTGCGGTTGAAACCAACCAGAGTGATGCTCGGGCACGCCAAGCTTGTCCGACATTGGAACTGACCAGCTCCTGTCCCGTCGCAGGCCCGGAGCGAATGCAGCAAGTCCGTGACTCGGGGGTCAATTGCTGCGACAGCTCGTTCCAGCTCGATTGAGACGTCGTCGCCCAGGAACGAGGCCACCTGGCACATGACCAGAAGGTGCATAATGTGCAAGCGAGGGTCTGTCACCGCACTGGTGAATGTCTCGAGCAGCATCCCGGCGAAGGGAGCGAGCATTGAAGAGCTAGTTCCCAAAGCACTTTCCATTGCTCGGAGACGACTCAGGAGGACCGTAACATCCGCGGACCCGTCACGCAGAATGGCGATAGTGTCGAGCACCACGGCGTGGAGGCTTCGGTCATCCAACTGGATACCTAAAGCTTCATCAGTAGACCATGATGGCAGAACTGTCCATGGTCGCCACAGAGACTTGACTCTCGTCAGAGTCCCGTCATCGAGGGCTCTCTCCGCCGCTGTCCGCCACACGTGGGACTCGTTACCAATCGACATCAGTCGAAGCAGGCTCGAAGCATGCTGGACCTGTCTCTCAATGGTCACTGCGTGCTGGGCCAATTCTGCTTCTTGTCGCGACGCCTTCTCTGTGAGGCGTTGGACCTCAACGGACTTCTCGCCGATGCTCCGCTGTAGTGCTTCACGAGCTTGTCCCAGTTCATCGCATTGTCTCTTGCTGGCGTCTATCTGCGCATTAGCAATCTCAAGTTCGTCCTGAACTTCTCGGCGGCTGGTCTCTGCCGATGACTTGAGCATCTCAATGTCCTGTTGCAATAGCTCTTTCTCGTGAACGAGCTGGAGCCTATCACTCCGGAGAGACGCCGCTTCTTCTAGGGCCTGCTGCTGATTGTCTAGGCACCTCTGCTCTGCCTGTGCCTTGTCTTGTCGCAGCTGCTCGGCAAGCTGCTCGAGTCGAAAGTTCTCCTGTTGGAGCTGGAACCTTTCCTCATTTAGTCGCTCTATAGAGAGCTCGCCTCGACAACGGGCGTTCTGAGCCTGTTCGAGATCCGTTTCCAGCGATGCTATCGTCTCTTGGGCCCGTGACAACTCTTGCTTTGCTCGCATGCTGGCACGGGTGGCTCTTTGGGCCTCATCCTGTTCGGTCGCCTGGGCATCGACAGCATTGTCCCTCTCCTCTGTCAGGGACTCGATTATTCCGTCTCGAACTGCAAGACCCTGCAGTGCTTCCTGGAGCTGTCTCTCTAGACTTGCAGTCCTCTCGAGCATCCGCGCGTGGTCCCGTTGGGTCCCGTGGAGCCATTGGTCAGCCTGAGAGTCGGTGGCCCCCTGGATTAAAGCTCGATCAAGAGCATCTTTGATCTCCGAAGTGACATTGACACCGAGCGCCCGAAGAAGGGAGTGGAACCTGGTTGGGGAGTCCACGAGAGTTCGGACGACATGGACAGCTGCCTTGCGACGGGCGGGTTCTTCGTCGGCCCGTCTCTTATCTGATCTGAACAGGTTCTTAGTGATCTCGATCTGCTCGGCGGCCTTACTTCTCAGTGAGGCGTCCTTGCGAAGACTCAGCAAGGTCTTTCGGAAGGACTCGCACTCCTTGGTCATGCGGTCCAGCTTGCTGGGCTGGTCACGGGAGTATCCAGCCTCTGAGGCTCGGTCGCCCCCATTGGGGAGGCGGATGTGCAAAGAAGTCATGAGACTCTTGAGCTGGGCCATATCCCCTTGCATTCTCTGTATGTCTGCCTGGACCCTGGATCCATATGAGACGGCGAGGGTGCCCGCCGCGCTGCGGCCCAGAGTCGGCTGTGCCATGCTGAGTATTCTGGAGCCTCTGCAATGCCATCAAGGCCACGGACTTGGTGATTGTCGGAAAGACGATCTGGTGGGCTGGACATGAGGGTTAGGTCACGAGTAGGCAAGCTGGGAAGGAGGACGGAAGGAAGGAGCTGACAGTCACAACCCCAAACCTGGAACAATCACAGAATACGTAGGTACAGTCCAGATGTCTATTGTGCTTCAAGTAACGTCTCTAACTCCAAAAACTGCCAATCCATCATTCAATCACCCGAGTCCAGCCTTGATGGCCAGCAGCCTAGTTGTCCAGCACAAACATGCTCGTGCGGACCTGATAGCCCCAGGTCACTGCCTGTTCTATCCTGGAGACATCGCTGGCCTCCAACCAGACTCGCTCGGCAATCCTCAGCCGATCCTTGGCGGCGTCGGGCCCCTGCTGGAAGACCCAGGCACCGAGCAGCTCTTGGACGCCGTCCAGGTTGTTGTTTTGGAGGATGGAGAGCACCTCCGGCCGCCATTGAGACATGGCAGCTTTTTCCTCCTTGGCCCTTTTCTCGGCGAAAAAGGCATTCTCAGAAGCAAGCCCCCAGCTGCGCGTCAACGGGTTGCCAGGACCGTTGTGCTGACGCGTGACTGACACCTGAAGTGCCTGGGCCACTTCGAGGTGGCGAGCGAGGGTCATGGTGCTGCCACTGTAGGCTTCATGAGCCCAAGCCGTGACGCGGTCCCACAGCGCCGCGAGTCGGAGGCGGTTGGAAGGCCGGGCGGTGTCCTCTCTACTGAGGCCCTGACGAAAGCCGACGATCAGCTTCTCTGGGCCGTCCTCACCACTGACCCACGTGATCGTGAGGTCCTTGTCGATGCGCTCGTTTTGGATACGAGCGAAAAGGCTTCCACCAGGCCCCAGTACAAGCTCCTGAAATTCAAGCCACCTGGGCAGCTTGACTTCGAACGGGCCGCACACGGGGCCAGAGGGGCTGAACGTGACGACGTCGCCATATATGTCTCGCCAGACCTGTTCACGAACGCCGTAGTAAGGGGCGTCCGGGCGTTCAACGGGACCACCGAGCGGGGATTGCACAGCGGCAGAGACAACGGGGGCGCTGGCGTCAGGAGCCCAACGCGAAGATTCAAGGCCCTTGAAGCGCCGACCGGCGGGTTCAGGCTGAGGTTCAGCCTCGTTCTCGGTGGCGGGAGGCTCGGCGGGGACGGCCTCGGGGGTGGTCTCGGCCTCGGGGACGGAGACGGGGACGGGGGTGGCCTCGACGGCAGGATTGGGGACGATGACCTCAGGGGTGGCCTGGGTCTCGGTCTCGGTCTCGGCCGGAACGGGGACGGGCTCGGCGGCGGCGGAGGAAGGAGTCTCGTTCGACTCGGCGGTGGTTATCTTGAGGGCTTGAAGTCCCTCCGAGGTGGCCTGCTCGGTAGCAGCGGCAGCGGCGGCAGAGGCCTCGTGGGCCCGGAGCCACTCAGCGTAGATGGGCGAAAAGCCCTCGCTCGTATCCTTGCGATCGGGTTTATTCTTCCACGGCCATGCAGGCGCGACAAAACCATCGGCCCTTAGGTAGATCCCTTCATGATCGTCAGTATCTCAAATGAGGAACATGAGGGGCAGAGCCGGTACATACACCAATTGTGCCAGATGGTGGCGTCTACCATGTACTCGAACCAAACCTGGCTTGCCTGCTTGACGCCCTTTCTGTTGATGGACGCGCTGACTAAATCTACAGCGTCAGTCCTTTCATTCTCCCACATTGCGTCGGTATACCGCCCCAGGTACTTGAAGGCGGCAACCATGTGGGCGCGACGGGCTGCCAGGTTGAGCGGGTCAACTTTCGACGCCTGGGGAGCCTTTGGGTCGGGCGTCATCTTGGGAGACAGAGAGAGAGAGAAACCACGCCGGGGAGGCAACTTGTGTGTGTGTGCGTGTGTGTGTGTGCGTGTGTGTGTGTGCGTGTGTGTGGTAAAGTGAGAGTGAGGTGGAGCGATGGTGGTGAGGAAAGAGAAGAAAAAAAGTCACCCCTCTTCAGGCAGCAAGAATTCTTCTGAACGATATCTCATCGGGTTTACAATTCGCGTGAATCGTAGAGCGCAAACGCACTTATCGGCCGACAGCTGGCAGCTGGCAGCTGGCAGCTGGCAATTGCGTTGATGCCTTTCTGCCGCTAAACCCAAAGCGGCGTTCTGAACCACCTTGCATATGTCTTTCGGTCGAGTTGAGTGTCTCTAGATCAGTTCCTGCCCGTCCACTTGCTACAAAGAGCCTTTAATGTGAGAGGTAGTACTATTACAGAACAAAGATATTTCAATTTGGATGTTCAAGTGCGTGTTTTTGTTGTTTTTACCTACATGCTGGGTGAAGTATACGTCGTTCCTGGGCTTCCAAAAAAAAAAAAAAAAAAAAGGCCACTGCCTGGAAATATTCCGTGTTTTTTTTTCCCTGCCAAAAATAAAACGCATCAACCCACGGTGGCTCTGTCTAAACTGCTCAAAGCAATCAACGCACCATGTGAGCAACCAGGCATATATTCAGTTCCCAGCTAACTGGGCTTTAGAGACGATCATGGCACCACCATCACCCAGGCAAGCCGACGAGGCACAGCTCCCGCCTAGAAAACGCCGGCTCGTACAGGTTTCTTCGAGTCCCCCGCCCAACGAGCGAACCGACAACGACTCCGATCAGCTATCGGACCTTTACGACGAGGCCGATCTGGTGGAAAAAGACGTTGACAAGGTCACGGAGCGATTTCGGGTTATGCTCGAGCACCAGAGGCCGCGAGTCGCAGAAGACGAGCTCGATATCATCATCGGACCGGCCGATGTAGATTTCGACCTGGAATGGGGCCAAGCGGACGAGGTGGCTGTCCAGCGCGAGTGGGAACAATCAGATGAGAAACAGGCTCTTTCATCCCTGACTAATGCCAACACACCTCTGTGGAGAGACTGTCTTCGGCTGTTTCTATGTTCCCCTTTGGCCATCCTCTCGCCTCTGAACAATCTCAAGTACCAGCCAATGCACTCGAGAAACAGCCGGTCGGAGGTCGCATCCACTGTGTTCTTCTCGACGCAATTCGCCCACTCCTTGGTGAACATTATGCGCCATCCTTTCTGGCAGTGCGTGCCGTGGCGGCTGATCATTGCGCTACAGTATGCTGTCATCTGCCGCCTGGACGACCGTCGGCCATGGAAGCCAGATGCGGTCTGTCCTGCTTTTGAACGGCTCAGGACAGAAACACGACGAATACAAGACTCACTGATGCCCCGGTCTATACACAAAATGCACAAGAAGGCCAGATCACAGGTAATTCAAAGTGGCCTACAGCCTTCGGACATGTCGAACTTCCTTGTGCATCTGGGAAAGACCATCAAGCAGGGCAAGTGCAAGGTACCGGATGCTGACAAGAGGCACAAGGATATAGAGATCTATCCAGTCAATCTGCATGACCTTAGGGCCCTTGTCAAGGCTCTGGACAGCTACTCTTCCTTTGGGCTGAGGGTCGAGCAGTATTACGACGCCTTCAAGGCCGTAAAGCACAGGGATGATCCGCCAGAGCCCAGGCAATTACGAGAGTTCTATGAACGGGCTGCTCTTCACGAACTTCGCCGCCTCACAAAGTACAAGGCCAAAGCCGCGTTGGGGTCCTCAGGCGGCAGTTCGCCGAGCCCCGTTCGCGCCGTTCCATCCGTCGCCTACTCTGGGTCCGGATCGATGCAAGCTGAAGGCAACGAGCTCAACTCTCTTCCTCTCGCCGAGGAAAACGGTCCCAGTTCGAGTTTTATTGCTGAAACCAACCGTACAGGGACATCCCCCTCCACCTCGGACCCGTTTTCGATCCCGCACGTGGCATCGCCATTCCCCGAAATCACGTCCGTGCTAGTCGTCGATCCCGAGCCTTCAGAAGCCGCATCAAGTGCCCTGCCCGAGATAGTAAATCGGGCGCTTCTGGTCGAACTGGAAGCGCAGTGGGCACGGCGACAACGACAGATGCAGTCCCAGTTTGAGTTCGAGCTGGATGAGAGGCTCGAACGGCTAGAGTCTCGCCATCGCCATGAGATGGAAGAACTCCGGCGAGAGAACCGTCAGATCAAGGCTGATTGTAATGCGATGAGGGCAAGACTACGGGCTGTGGAGGGTCAGCTCGAATATCAGGTCGAGGAAACCACTGCCAGCCCTCCGGGAACCCCTGGAGATGGTTCCAGTGCAGATGTAGATGCCCACGTCGAATACATGCGAGAGGCATTCGAAGAAGGTGATGGCATCTTCATCCCAAGTTCCGATTCCGACCTCGACTCCGACGTTGGCTCTGACTGCGAGGCTGCGAGTCAGTGAACGAGGTGATTGTGCCTCGTGTGTCCGATGCGTCTAGGCTTTCCAATCATACATTAGTTTGAAGAGGTGACTGGGAAGGCTACTCTGGGAGTTTGAATCACAAGGGCGATGGGCATCACGTCACGACAGACGAGCAGGAGAATTGGGGCGGATTGTATAGCATTTTTACTCATTATCTGTAAACTTCTTGTTGATCTCCAAAATCAGTTCCCACTGTTGCATGATATCTGTGGCCTCTTGGGCCTCCAGCCGCATCCTTTGCAGGATTTTTGTCATCTCCTCTAATATGGAATCCCGGTCTGGATCAAGTGGGAGGCCGTCCAGCTCCCTCTCGCACGCCTGGGCTGACTCTAGAAGCTCATCCACGTCGGCCTGGAGCTGATCCAAATCCTCGATAAACTTTACCCGACGCTCCAGTTCGTTGGTGGTTTTCATCAAGTTAATAGCCATGTGGCTTTTAGTAGACATGAGTAACCGTTTCGACGCGTCGAGGGTTTCAGGAGTCGTCACCGTGTCCGGGCCTGTGCCTCCTGCCTCAGCGGCGTTGAACCCGTGCTGGTACACGAGCGAGCCACCGATTGTGACAACAAGTTGCTCGGCCAAAGGGAGTTGACGGCGTTCCCAAATTCGGAGCGCGACTTGAACCGTCGTCATGACGGCGAAGTTCTTCACCTTGAGCACTGCCACCGTCAGCCTAAGCGGCTTGTTGAGGCCAGAGAGGCTGTCCGTCATGTAGCGGGAGGTGCGCTCGCGGAGGTTGGTCGAACACCCAACGTATATGGGACTCTGATGCATCCGCACCTGTTGGCTCGGGTCGACTGTTGTGTCACACATTCTCTGGTAAGTTTGGACAAGAGCCTCCATGCTCGGTAGTTCCTCTACCTTGGTGATGTAGCGCGGCACAAATCCCTGCTTCGTTGAGCTGAAGTTCTGGAAGCTACCGTCGACCTTGCCGATCCAGTCAAGGTCTCTTTTCTCACCGTCTGAGAGTCGGCTCGTGTCGCCATATGGCACCTTCTTGTTCGAAACATCTCGCCAATGTTTGGCCAATGCCTTGAACCCGTTTATGTATTTCTCGATACCGGATATCAGTCGTTTCGTCTCCTTGATGTTTAGAAACTTGCCTTGTTGGTACTTGAGGCTCAGCCCAACCACGTACACGCCAGCGACGTTGCCCTCGTTCTTGGCAGGTATATTGAACCAATCGGCCTTGTGATGAAACGAGTCATAGGCAACTGTGCCTTGGATGACACTTCGTATTACGCTGCGAGGCATGCTGTGAAGCAGCTCGCGCATCTTCCAGCCGTTGCTGGGGTCCCGTCGGATTGCCCGGACGGTCTCAACGACGCTGAATTCGTTATCCTTGAGCGTCTGGTTTTGATCAAGGCTCTGGGCCAGCTTGGGAAGCTCTAGGCAAAGCTCGTAAAGCGATGAATGCTGCTCCAGGGCATCGATGAGCTGGATCTGCTCTTGGCCGCCGGGCATGGGCATCTCCGCTGTCTGCCGGGCCAGGGGAGGAGGGGGAGGCGAAGGCGAAGGCGTAGGCGAGGAAGTACCGCCTGTGTCCGTAGAGGAGCTCATTTTTGATATTTTGACGTTGGGAAGAGGTTGGAAGCTCGTATAAGGATTGATGACGAAGTCACGAAGTGCGAATGGTAAATGTTGAAGAGGAGGAAGGAGCATGTCCCACGACCTCGAATGGCACCTCAGGCATCACTTGGACTGGAGCAACACTCCGTACATAGTATCAAAACAAGCTTTAATCAGGCCAAATTACTTCATAAATCCTTCATTCTAATGACTCCCCTCGAACTTCTTCAATCGGCCACTTCCTGGTTCTCGCATTGACCGTCGCCATCTTCTCCCCCCGCTCTCCCTCCACAGTTCCACAGCACCGGATATTACACGGCCCCACCCCGACCTACTTCTGCGGCAAGGCCTTACTACCATCCTGACCACTAGACAACGCTGCTCGCGATCGGCGCTGTCGGTCGAGGAGACGTCTTAACTGCTCGCCCGTGTACTGGCTTTCGCTCAAGAGCTTCGGGTCCCGGGCATTTCGAGAACCAATGGCAATGGACCAGTTGCCGACGCAACCGGCGTGGACAGGAAACTCATCTGGCTTCCAGGTTTTCGGCGCACCCGGACACGCGATAGAGCCTGGAGGGTTCATGTTCAAGGACCGTTCTTCGTTGCCCTCGAGGCTGCGTTCTTGTACCGCCGGCTGGCGGTCCTCAGCAGAAGTCGTGTCCTCTAAACGCGAGTCGCGCTGTTGGCGGACATTCCCAGGTGACGACTTATCAGGGGAGAGCTCGTCAGAAAAGGACGAGTTACTGGAGGCAGTTTCGGGGATGATAATCGCGTCTTGAGCCGCCGTATCCCTGTGCTGACCTGGAAACTTGGGGCCATGTAATTCCCAGAGCTTGGAAATTCGGCGAGTCTTGTTCTTGGTAAGGCCAACTTGATCCCGCAGGCTGTCGTGTTCGCTCCGCAGGCTGTCGTGTTCATCCCGCAGGATGTCGTGCTCGTTCCGCAGGCCTGCATATTCGCCTCGGAGGCTGGCGTTTTGTTCTTCCACAGCCTGCATTCTCGACTCGATGGCGATCCTATCACGCACCAGCTTGGCAAGCTGGACATCAATGTGCTCTTTGATGTCCCTCCTCAAGGGCGGGAGGGTATGGCTACCGGCATCGCTATCGGCATCGGTGACCAGTTCAGCGGGACCGGGCGGCGAAGGGCAGGCGGGAGACATTGCAGTAGAGGATGCCTCGGGTGGAACTGCACCGGCATCATCGTCGAAGCTACCGGCATCGTCGTCGAATCTACCGGCATCGTCGTCGAAGCTATCGGCATCGTCGTCGAAGCTATCAACATCGCCCGAATGCAAGGCGACGGGCTCTCTGGACCCGTCAGCAGGTTCGACGGCATCATCGTCGACAGGCTCGTCAGGCTTGTCATGGGCCTGGACTCGGGGTTGCTGCTGCTCCATCCTCTTGGCCTTGGCTTGCGCCTTGTGAAGACGCCGCAGTTCGTAGAGCCCCGAACGCTCATGGAATGTGCGGAGTTGATTCTCCCCACGAGGCAAGTCGTCGCCCCCAATCGCAGTCTTGAGGGCGTCGTAAGCGCGGTCGACGGTGGACAGCATAGGCGCCCCTGCTAGAGTCATGGTATCGATGGCCTTTGTGAGAGCTTTCAAGTCTCGGAAAGTGACTGGGTAGACGTCAAATCCCCGGTAAGTAATCTCAGCAGCAGCAATCTTTCCAAAATCACCCCCTGTCACGGTCTCACCGATATGAGCAAGGAGCTCCGACATGAGCCCGGGATCTTTGCGTTCCCTCTTGGCCCTCCCGCGTGCGTCCTGATGCATCTGATGGATGGGCTTCGGCATGGTGGGCCCAGATGAGTCGATCGATGTGCGTAGGTTCGTAAGAGCATCGCACAAGGAATGAACCTTCCATGGGCGTCGGTCATCCAGCCGGCAGATAACGGTGTACTGCAATGCCATAGCCAGGCGCCAGGCGGACCCTCGCCACACCGGGTGCGCGATGAGCGCGGCAAGGGGGGCGGAAAATGTGTTCGAGAAGACCAGTGGAGATTCTTTCACACGCATAGGCTGGTATCTCAGGCCTAGCAGTGGAGAGATCAGGGCGAGGGGTGTGCACTTGAACAGTCGCATGCAGACCTTCCACAGTGACTTCAACGACCCGTTGCCTACTTTGACGTTGGCATATGCCTCCTTTTCGGGGGAGGCATTCCACTCGGCCAGCAACGCATCTTCATCTTCCTGGCTCCATGTTTTGTTGAAACTTGGCTGCGCAGGGCCAATTATCCTATCAAGGTCCTCGTCTTCGACCGACTTCCGCTTATCTCGGAGGTAGGCGGTGACTTGCACCACAGCAGCATCCTCTTCGCCATCGGGTCTAGTGGCCTCGGCCTGTTTCTTCGGGCGGCCTCGTCCACGTTTCCCGACGGCGGTTTGCGGCACTCGAGTTTGAGGCCCGGGCTGTTCTTCGATCTCTTCGTCCTCGGGCTCGGATTCAGGCTCGGGAAAATGCAGGACGGGGGCGAGGCGAGCCTCCGCCTCGGTTCGCTGAGCCTGAGTGCGGGCCTTCTTGCGTGGATCGTCACCTCCAGCCTCTCCGGCTTCGCCGGGGCGCTTCGTCCTCTTCGTGGGTCTTTGTCGCTCGGGCATGGCGTCCTTATGAGGCATCGCGATCGTCTATGTATCGTCAGCGTGTTGAGTGTGCAGAGGAGCAGCAGTTTGTACGTAGTTCAGGGCGATAAAGTGACTGGATATGAAAATGCGGACTGATTGTTGTTTGTTCAAAGGACGCAACAGGCTTCAGGCAGCAAATTCTTTGTTAGGTATGGTTTTTGTCCCCAATGCCAACGGTCCGTCGGCCGTTGGCACTGGCAGCCCACATCAGGGTCCGATCATGGGCCTAAAAGAGGAATTCACATTTTTATTTAATAATAGGGTCCTTCTAAGTACACTGATCCTTTCGCGAACGAGGCCCCTGGGGCGATATCATTGATATTAGACCTGGCATTGAACGCTGCGTTGATTCAGAGACCAAATTCTTACCAAGATTGGAATTTAAATCGCCAGTCTGTCCTCGGCAGTGGCTAGGTGCCAGCACCAAGGTCCACGCCTGTAGATATTAAATTCACAGTTGAATCAGTACCTTAGATGCTACGGGGTCCATCTGCCGGTGCGCGTCCAGGTGCCTTCCATCCCTACTCCGTCCAGTTTTCACGAATCACTCCCCCTCTTGACCACACAACTCTCCTCCCATCGCCCTTTTTCCGTCTTGCCGAGAAGAAAATGTCAGAAAACGCCAAAAACCTGGAGATCGTTGAGTTCACACTCAAAAAGTTCACTGCTGAGGGTGGTGATGCTCGCATGGCGGAGATCATCCACCAGAAGCTCAAGCTGGCATTCCAGTCAGCAGAGGAGATGGAGGCTAGGGCGACCGCGAAGGTCGCCCAGCTGGAGGCTGAGCGTGATGCACTGGGACAGAGGCGAGAGGAGCTCGATGCCGAACACGTCGCCCTGCGCGAGGCGCTTGATGCAGAGCAACTCGCGCTGCAAGACCAGCAGCGTAAGCTACACGATGCGGCGACCCGGCTGGACAGCCTGCACCAACAGTTCCAAGAGCTGGACGGCATCGAGACGAAGCTTGAGTCAAGTTGCAACAGCACCTCCAAGCTGGCCGACACCATCCGAATACGCCACCAGGCCTTGTCAAGCTCCTTGCGTCAGGCGCAGCGAGGCCTCAATGCCACGCTTGGCCATCTCGGGGTCAAAGTCGATAACTTGACCACGGCTTCAGCCGCCGCCAAGACCTCCCTGTCGAATTCAATTGGTGGCACGAGGAAAGATCTCAACACCAAGTTAGACTCCGTCGATAAGGCCGTTCGCGAAGCAGCTACCTCCGCCAGTACTTCGTTGTCGAACGCCTTGCGAAAGGCAGAGAGGGAGATTCACAGCAAGCTCTCGACAATTCCCCGTGCGGCAGATCTGAAAAGGATGTTCGAGGGAGTATTGACCGAGACCAAAGAGATCGTCGACGCTTCCACCAAGCCCCTCTCGGACAAACTTGACGCGGCATCCCACCAACTTGAAGCCCTGGCATCAAATGACCTACAACAGTGGTCGGGCAAGATGGAGGATGCGAAAATAGCAGAGATAACCAGTCTCGTGGCAAATTCCATGCAGCGAGCCTTGGAAGAGTTCCAGCAATCGACCGTCCAAGACCAACTGCGAACCATTGCCAACCACGAGCTCGCTGCGACCATCGCTCTCGATCGTATACGACGCCGAGACGAGACAATTGACCGGCTCAGTATCCAGCTGGAAGAACGAGGAGCCCGCCATGAGAACGAAATGGCTGAGAAGAATATGGCGCTGGATTTTGCTACCGAGGGCCTCCTGGAAGCCCGTCATAAAGTGAATGAGGGCCAGGAGAGAGACCGTGAGAACAACGAGACAATTCGAGTTCTCAGGGATGAGGCAACCGCGCGAGAGGGCCGCCTAGCCGAGACGTCACGTCAACTCGAAGAGGCGCGAGCTCGTCTGGAAGATCTCGAAGCTTGCCGCCAGCCCATACAAGGTGGGATATTCGGTGAGCTGGCTCAGATGTACATCGAACTCGCGAACGAGTTCCGGGACATTCCGACGGCTCCGGAGAGAGTTGAAGCGTTCCAGATGGAGCGAGTAGCACTGGAGATCGCGCCAATGCTCGTGCGGCCTGGCGCGAAGGCCAATCTAATGGCATTTCTTGACGCAGGCCTGGCTAGCTGGCATTGTTTAGAAGATGTGGTCAGGAGGGGCTCCCAGGCTCGAAGTATGCCTAAAGGGCTTTGTCAGTCGCATCAAAAGGAGTGCGTTTTAGTCTGCGTATTAGCATTTAGGGGAAGACCAGTGCTTGACTTTTGTGATATAGTAGATATATAAAAGTAGAACATAAATAATAAATACTAAGAATAAAAAATTAATATGAAGAAATTAAACCTTGAGATTAAACCTTAAGAGATTAAACCTTAAGAGATTAAACCTTAAGGGATTAAACCTTAAGGGATTAAACCTTAAGGAATTAAACCTTAAGATTAAACCTTAAAGTAGTCTCAAGACTTAAAAATAATCATATTTAGATTAAAGAAACGCGACTTGTATTTGCATAACCTACGACAACAAATTGAAAAACCCCATGCATTCGCTAACTAACTATCCGCTAATAGCAACTCTCAGAGAGATCCAGCACTTAGTCGGAGTGCGAAGTCATCCTAGGTACGTGATATGTTAGATGCAGAATCGCAGACAAGGTGTGGCTTTTCTTCTTACCTGATCTCAGAGAGGACTTGCCAGAGCCTGCAAAGGCAGTGGCAGCCAGTCTTGTCTGATCTGGCGGAGACACAAACGGCGAGCCCTGTTGAGCGGGTCGGGAATTCTGTCGGTTACTCGCCCTTCTGCAGGGCGGTGCTCTCGCTGTCATCGCTGACAGGATTCGCACTCGCAAGAGCCTCGCACAAGAAGGCAAGGGTTCCGCGGCGGCTCTAGTGAAACGCGCACTGAGCTTCTCCAAACGAGCGCTCAGGTAGCATGTGCCAAGAAACATCCGATGCGGAACCAGCACCAGGAGCGAGCAGAGCCGCGTCCACCTAGTTCATCTCCCAATCTACGTCGTCCTCCAGCATGGGGGCGGCCGTCTTTTCCAGGACACTGCCCGCAGGCGCCTCGAATTTGCCATCTGCGGCGTGCCGCAGATCGTCAACATTGGACGGGTAGATGTGACCGTGGGGACCAAAGGTCTTCCAGACACTCTCCGTGTCCTGCGTGCGCGGATCCGCAGGCAGTTGCTGGACATCATGGTGCCTATCAAACTCGGCCTGAAGGGCCAAGATTCTCTCTTCCTCCAGGGCGAGATCTGTGGCAAACCTCTCCGTCCACGGGTAGCCCTCAGGCCGGTCAGCACACCCGTCTTTGTCCCGTGATTGGGGAGACTGGAGCCACTCGACAAACCACACATGCCATGGCCTCTGTGTCTTGAGGGCAGGCATATGGGCGCGGTCGTAGACGAGGATCGCGACTTTCTGCTTCAGAGGCATCTCAGTGAACCTCTGGCACTCGTCTATGGAGTGGGTTAGGCTGTGGCAGAGCGTACAGCCAGTGATGGTGCCTTCAGGGGCCCAGAGGCAAGAAGCCATGTTGTGATTCTTGCCTTGACAGTTATCACAATGGAACTCACCTCCATCTTGCTCGGAGATGACCCGATCTGACTGAGAGCCTTGGGCCGTTTGACCCTCCTGAGTCTCGCCAGCTGGCCGAGCGTCTGGGGCTTTGCGGGCTCGCCTGGCTTGGGCCTTTACCTCGGCCCATATGGCCATTGGTGGGCCCCAAGACTCCCGCATATCCTGCCGGATCCCGATTTGTCGGCGGATCTTTGCATTTCGATCCTCGAACACCGGCTCCATCCTCGAGCTTACAGTCGAGGCGCCCGCCTGCTTCTGGATCATACGGGCGGCCTGGCTGAAGTGGTCCGCGCGGTCAGACTTGACGACCAGACCGCCTGTGGCAGTTGGGGCCATGATGCGGTTCTGGCGGCCACCACCCGAAGATCGGTTAACCGCATCAACGGCAACCACCTGGCCACTCTGGTTGACATACTGCCTCTCCTCTATGCGGGGGACGAGGGCCAACGCGTCACGGTCGGGCTTGCCTCCTTGGCGGCGCTGCGCCACTTGGTTGCCGGGGCCAGTGCCTCTGCGGCGGTCTTGGTTCTCGCGGGGGCGGTCCTCCCGGGGACGGTCATCGCGGCGGCGGTCTCGGTCATCGCGGTCATCGCGGCCATCGCGGCGGCGGTCATCGCGGCCGTAGGGATTGAAACGGGATTTGGAGGAGTCTTTGTCGTGGCGAGGCATCTTGTATCGTGGACAGTATTGAATGCGGTTCTATATCGTGTCAGCGTGCGTGATTCACTGCTCGAGAATGTGAATGTGATTCACTGTGTGCTTGAGAGTGTGCGTGATTCACCGCGTTTCTGTGAGGGGGTTCAAGGTTGTGAAGAGGTGAGATTTTTTTTTTTGGTGGAGGGTTCCAGAGATTATTTTTAATTCCAATATATTTACCTGCGTGCTCACTTGCTGCACGGGGTCCTGTTTATCTTGATAGGTATGTGCCGGCTGGTTGCCAGCTCTCTGGCACTGGCAGCTCGAGGCAGTGTCAAGGCAAAGGCGCTGTGGGCAGTCCTACAGCGGATGCCCGAAGCAGGCAGTCTCTCACGGTTATTTTCAATCTACTCTCAGATCCTTTCTTCTCTTCAACCCAGAACATTCATCGCAGCACCCAGCTCACACTTCCTTCTGAAAACGAGACCTCGATCAACAGTACCGCTCCAGATCCCCATCCTTAGGCCTTTGCTGATTCCTCTTGTATTCACAGGTGCCATCATGACCTCCCCCCGACCCGACCGAATGATCGCTGAACTCGGCCATTTCATTGCCTCGTTCTCGCAGAGACCTCCCGTGCGGCTCCGGCCACATTTCGGGCACATCACCCTCCCACACTCCCGCCTCGGGGAGCATGAGATGATCGAGGAGATCCACAAGTCCTCGTCGGTGCAGGATGATTCCCGGCTCTTCTTTATCGTCTCGCAGTTCGAGAAGGGACGCCTCAGCACTCTAAAAGTGGATGACCGACTCGGCGCTTGTAGCCTTCCGCCTGTTATCTTGACGTTCGCTGAGTTCCTCGCCGTCTTGAAGGACAACCGGAACGAGCGAGGTGCCTGGTCCAGGTCCAGGAAGTCTGCAGACCAGCCCAAAGGCTGGGATATGGAGCAGATCATGCCCTGCAAGGTCCTCATAGCCTTGGACTTGGATCCGTCCATGCCCGCCGAATGCGCCCTCGCCCTGCTGGCAACTGTGGAATGGGCGTTTGCGACTGCTCGGGAGAGAGATTCCGCGCCGCGAGTTCTGACCATGTCAAATGATCGCCGCTGTGGCATGCTTTCGGGGCTCGTCACATTGCACATCCCCTCTCTGGGCCTGGAATACCTCGACCTAACTGGCCTAGGTGCCCAGGGCCCAGCAGACAACGTTCATGTTTCCCGTGCCGAGACAGACGCCGAGATGGTCGAGGAGATCCAGAAGGCAATCGAAAGTACCCCAGGGCATCCACATCTCATTTTATCGTTCAGGGAATCCAACGTGGATGCCCTGTTCCTAGAGCTCACTGACGCCTCGGGTGAGAAGCTCGTTGACGCCTCCAGCTTTACCAGTGACGACCCTATCGAGCGCCTCTGCGACCTTCTCAACGGCGAGAATCATCTCACTCCCGCCACCCAGCTCCTGACTATACTCACGGAAACTCCCTTGCAACCCATGGACATCGTAGGGTTTGCCGACATTCATGTCGTGGTCAACAATTTGGCAGATGATTATCAGGGCTGGGATGACGACACCCGCCATGTGCTTCAATACTCCCGCGGTCCAACACCAGACGAGAAGCTCGAGCGCCTCCAGTGGGCTCGCCAACCCCATGCCCAACGAGTGTATATCTACGCAGGGCGAGCCGGTATCGACCCGCTTCCACAAGAGGGCCAATATCGGCACCGACAGATCGAAGACGCGCAGCTCGGCGGTTTCATTGCTGCCGTCTTTGACCTCGCTTCATCCTCATCGGTCATCAATCCCAGGGATGTCCTTGCCCTCATGTTGCGATTCCCGCACCGCACCGCCGAAGTGTTGGATCGACTGACGGTTCAAGGCATCGTGTCGCAGACCCGGCTGGCCTTGCCCGGTTGCCAAAGTGCAGTGTTTCAAGCTGTTTTGCCGATTGTCAGATACGACCATCGTCTGGCTCTATTCCTTGCCCTCGACTCGGACGCTACTGTACGGCTAGTCAAGACGCAACTCGCCGCATTGCTGACTGTTGGTCTCTCGTCTGTCGTGGAAGTTTATACCCGACAACTGCAGGATCTGGCCTGCGCCAACCCCGAACTGCTCCAGGATATGTATTCCGAGTGCTGGGGATACGGTCGGTCTCTGGCGGCGCAGGGCACTATGTGGCTTGTTCTTGGTCTCTGGAAACGGAGTGAGAGACGCAAGGTTAATCTGGACAAAGCCAGTGCCAGATCTCGCAACATCGACCGGCTTATCCAATGTGATCCAGCCAGTGCATGCAAAGTGAGCGAGCTTGCTCATGGAATCTCAGCGGCCCTGCAAGAGCAGGACATTCGTCTACCCCAGTTACCCGTCTACGAGGAGTACAGCGACTTGGATGAAACACAGACGCGGGAACTCCAGACTCATCTCCTTGAAGCCGGTGTATATCAACTCACCGTGGGCCATGCCGAGGAAGGAGACGATGGACAAGACTCCCGCATGTCGTACACTTCTGTGCCAAGCTTCACTGAGAAAGTAAGAGTTGGTGCGTTGAATAACATCACTTGCCTCGTCGACTTCGATGATTTCTTCGAGGCTGAAGGGTCCCAGTACTCTGTTGGGATTTGCTGGGAGTTGATAAAGAACCCGCAAGGGATTTTCGCCGCGGATTGGACTTGGATTCCGGTCGAATTTATCGTCGAGTGGAACTTGAAACACGCGCCAGATATGACTCTGGTCCAAGCGCTTAAGTCGGGGATCCAGCACCCAGAAGGGAATGCAGACGAGACATTTTGAGAGACCTATGTATGAGAAAGTAGTAGTGCTAGAGCTGTGTTGGTGCCGAGCTATACGTAATGAGCGATAGTAGCTATGTTTGTCGAGGTCAGGCAGTGACGTTGATAATGTGTAAATCGTGTTCTTTGTTATCGTGAAGCAACCTATCCCTGGAGGAGCAGAAATACTGGGACAACAAGATGTGAAGATCTACATAAAGGTAACCTACTGTACATCAAACATGCACGCTCACGTTCATCAAATAAATCCAATCGTCTGTACGGCTCCAAGGTCTCTAAAATTGGCCCCATTGAAGACATGGACCCGCATAACACACGCGAGTTTTTGTCGCATTCGAAATGACTAAAAGGCCGCTGCTGTGGCGGAATGAATGAATGGGATGGGCGCTTTATCCTGATGCTTATCCTGATGCTACGGCCAGAGCCGCGTACTTGCCCCGAATTCTCCACTTCCAATGGTACCTTCCCGCCGGGCTTCAACGCTGTTCCCCGAGAGTTCCGTACCGACGACCAACGACATGGTCTCCACTCGCGCCGAGCGGCGGCTGACACCTCTGGACCAGCATTCATACACACATCCACCAGCGGTTATCTCCTGTTTCACCAATCATCTCGGAGAAAGCCTTGAACCCGTCGCTGTCAAGAAGCCAGCACGTCAACTGTGGGTCTGAATTTTGCTGTCATTGGCCACAGAGACCAGCACTTCCATCAGCCTCGGTCTTCTGGACTGGCTGGTCACCGGCACGGCGAACGCGGTTGTTGTTTGCTGTCACAAAAAACGAAACTGTCCCATTCTCTCGCAGTCCTAAAAACCCGTACGTATCCCCTATCAGATAACTTGGGTCTTCTGCCAACGATTCCTTGACCCACACCCTCTCATCCATCCTCCAGTTCCTTCGCTGTCGCTCCCAAACATGGAACCTCAAAGACCACCCAGCAAGCACTACTCAGAGTTTTCGCCCCCAAGTAAACCAGGCACAACATTCCCACTTGCCACGGCGGAGGTGGACCCGTGTGACCACCAGGCGCGCCGTGCCCACATGGTCGCCTTCTTCAAGTTCATGGAGCGATTCGACGACCAGATGCTGGCCGCAGCAAGGGAAGACGCGGTGGAAGTGGTCTCGGCAGTTTTGAAGAGAAGAGGACTCAGGGAAGTGAGCCAGAAGCTTTTTGAGTACTTGCTCGACAGCTCAGTCTGGTTCAATTGGTGTAAGTGCTATACTCGCGCATCTCCGCCATGTACTCATCGCTGTCAAGGGACCTACCTTCGAGCTGCTGGACAGCCGTCACCAGCGTGGCCGTGGAAGATACTACCCGACGGGAAGGACATGAGCGAGGGCATCTCAACCATTTATGCCGCGTGGCTCGAGGCCAATGAACCGACCAAAGGACCGTCGGCCACCACCAACGACATGGATCAGGCTACAGCTGACACCCACCGACTCGACCTTCGTCCCGTCAATTCCAGCGACCGACCGCTCCCTCAAACCACACTGCCGACTCGGGCCACTCCTTGCGGAAACTGCCAGTCCAGCACACACTCGCTCGACTTTTGCCTCTTTGCTCCAACCGGCACCATCGCAGGATGTCCCTTTTGCAAAGTCACAACACATTGCATGGAAGACTGTGCTCGGTTCCTGGAGTCATCACCACGCGACATTGTCAGGCTTGTGGTCTTTGGCCGCGCTCGCATGCCAGCGTGGGAAACAAAGCTTCACTGGTTCGAGTATCTTCACATATTCACAGGCACGTTTGAGTTCTTCAGGCTCGATCGTAACGCTGTCTTGGGCGCCCCTCTTCCTTGGAGCGCAGACTTTGCTCGGTCTATAACGTCAGATCAACATGACGCTCTCCGGAAGCAACTGGACCTAGATGGCAACAAAGACTGTCTGCCCGAAGACCCGGCCACCCGTAATATGGAAGCTGCCTTTGAGACCTTTGCGAAGCCGATGAAGCATGTTTGGCCGTACCCGTCGAGGTAGCGTGGGATTCACCGAGTGACCTGGCGAGATAAGTGCAGTGGTTGGTTGCGTCAGACCTGTACGTAGCTATTTACTAATAACGATCAATCAAGCCCATTATAGGGAGAGGACTGCTTAGCAAGCTGCAGTGAATCCATGTGTACACTCTACGATGCCTCAGATGGGAAAGATTTTAACATTTCTATTTTGAGATTGTGGCCTGGAGAATTTAGCGGACTCACGGTGAGGTCAAACTAATGTCTAGGGTAACTGTACAGTGATGGGCAATTTAATTTCTTAGAGCCCGACCCGAGGCCCGGGCCTCCTGAAGGTGCTGCTAAAGGTGATACTAAAGGTACTACTAAAGGTAATCCTAAAGGTGCTCCTAAAGGTACTGCCATCACTGCCTGGTATGGTGGAAGCGGGAAAGTTGCAACCCGTAGTCCGGGCCCGCTCGATGTTCTCAGATGTGTATCATGTAGTGCCCAAATGTTCGACAATCCCAAGCTTCCAACACCAGCCTTTGTGATTCACTATCAGCCTGTTGATACTTAAATTCACACTTCAAATCCTTAGCCCGATCTCCCTGTTCACATTATTCACCGCTCCTCAATCCACCAGTGTTCAGTGCAATCTTGAATCAACGCCACGCCCGCACTCACCTTTCTGCCAAGTTCCGCCTGACCGCCCTCTAGGCAGCCGTCATTCCTTGCTTGGGCCTGCTGCATTCACCACTGCAGCCCCGTTTGCAAGCAACCGCCCACCAGCAGCACGCTTCCGCCCCGTCACGTAACCGCGTTTCACTCCTCTTTATTCCTCGCTGTTTCTCCTCTCCCGTCTTCCACTTGCAGCCCTCTTTCACCTCCCCTTCTCCCATTCACGCCTCCTCATCATGGCCAGCCGCACGATCAATGGCGGTCAATGGCCTCGCGATGCAGTTCGACTCGAAACACTCCCATGCACGCTTTTGCTCAACGACCGAGCAAACCCCGGCTCATGGAAGCCCATATTCTCCGATCATTTCATCAGGTCCTCCCTGGTCAAGCATGGCCCTTCCAACGCGGCAGCCTATTTGGGCTTTCGCCTCAGCTTCCCGCGTGTACAAGACACCAGCGCTTTTGCCTGGTATGGCCCTGGCCTCGACATGGAGCCGACTACCAAATACGAGATCACCTGCCGTTTTCCCCAAGAATACCCTAAGAGATTCTTCATCTTTGAGACTCGCACGCCTGAGCCCAAAGACGACGGTCTCAAGCCCCTCCTCGCGCCGCATGAAGAATCCGCATTTCAGGTCCTCACGATCAAGCTCGTGGACGGCCACGACTCCACCATCTTCGGATACGGCCTTCCATTCCAGGGCCAGACCAGGGAGGTAGACGGTTGGGTGAACGACGACTCGCCCATCCGAGACCTTGTCGCGCTCACCGACCTCCTCCAGCAGCGAGAGTTTACCTTTCTCATTCAGTCCCCCGCCCACAAAGTCCACAACTTCATATCCTCGCCCTCCTTTTCCAGCAGACCCTTCGATTACGGCTACGGCAACGAGTAAGTGTGCTGCTCCCATCGCCTGACACCGCTAACAGATGCAGCCACTCCTGGGATGCGTCACGATACGACCAACTCATCCCGCGAAGCCGGGGGCCGGCATTCGAACCAAAGATCAGCTACGACAACCAGAGCCAGAGGGACACGGCCCTGACCCAGATGCACGTCCAGGACTTTTGGGATTTCAATGCCCACCCTGCAGGAGATTGGCGACATCCACGTCACTGGCCTCATCTAGAAGATTGAGGACCAACCGATCGCAAGGACGAAGCGTTTCGTGTGTCTTTTGGAGCCTGGGGACAATTTGTGGGTTGGCTTCTTGCATGCGACTTCATCTGCTAATCTTGATAGAGGAAGAGACACTGGCGCGCTGTGCGTCGCGCACTCAACAGCGACCTCAGCAACCTGATCGTGAGGTTCTACCCGCCCTTTGCCGACAGCTGCCGCGGTCCCAACTGCACAGAGCCCAAATCCGTCGACTGGGAGGCCGTCCACATCTCGCACGGCACGGATGACCTTCGGGGGGTATACGTCAAAGACCGCATTGCCCTTAGCATCACCCGACCCCATTTGGAACCCTACCGCAACTTCTCCCCGTTCATATACAACGACTATAAAACCGCCAAGGTCCATCCCAGAGAAAACACGCTGACTCTACACTTTCCAGCGAATGAATTCAGCGAAAGGCATCGCGTCGGGGCAATTAACCTCAATAGTCCCCGTGTCCTGCCCCCGTTGATGGCAAGCGACCCTCTGGTGACGCTCAAGAAGTCGGCCTTCAACGAACTCCTCGTCGGCCAGGGACTCTGGAAAACGCTAAACACCATCGCCGTCGATCCGCCTGCAACTCTACCCACGGTCAACCTCCTCAAGGCTGTCTCTCCAGAGATTCGGGATGCGTGTCTTGCGCTAGTCGCTGATGACGACCGTGAACGATTCAGACGCTACTTCAGCAAGCTCTACCTCGGCTTTGGCTTCGTCTCGAGTCCTCCCGGGATGGGCAAGTCGCACCTGGCATCCGTCATCGCCGTCCTCTTCTGTCTCAGCGAATCCTATGGCAGCATCTACGTCAGCTGCTCGTCCAACAGCGCGATCGACAACATCCTGGACAGAATTGAACAGGTCTCCCAGAAGATTATCGGAAAACTCATCGCTTCCGGGTCGTCCGTCAAGCACCTGATGGCGGTGCGTGGCTACAGGCCTACCACTGAGCTTGTAAACTGCCTCAGGGCCCTGGATGGCGAGGCGTTTGAGGAGACAGGGTCGTTGAAGGCTTCTCCGTGGCGGTTCGAAAGGTCCCTCTGCTGGTGGACGCTGCGAGCTCTCGGTTCAAAGGCCGTCCCTTGCCTGACCCCCAACGACTGCTCTGCCCTGTGGGATCTCCACCAAGATCTAACTGCCTACGCTCTTGATGATCGACGCGATACGATAGACAAGCGATGCCTTGGAGACTTTATAAAGTTCATAAACCTTGCACAAGGTGTCGCCCTTCCGGAGAAGCGGAACAAAGACGAGCCGGACCCTCGCACTAAAGACCTTAAACGCCTGATGGACCTCGTCCTTGAATGCGCCAACGTCGTCGCCACCACACCTTTTCACTCGACCACTCCTCTATACCGCACCTTTAACTCCCGCAGGGCACGGGCTGTCGTCTTTGATGAAGCAGGAACCATGTTCCGCGCCGACGCTCTCTTGGCGTTTGGTAACTCCCCACGTCCCATGATCGCGGTCGGCGACCCCAAGCAGCTTGCTCCGAATCTGAGCAGCTCCTTGGACACGGTAGACGGCTGGTGGCATCGAAGGGATGCCCCCAGGCTTCCAGTCAACCGTTTCGCTGGAGATAGCAAGATATCTTGGCTCTCGTGGTTCATCCACCTCGGCTTCCCAGCCTTTCACCTGTACACCCAGCACCGAATGGCCAACGGCCAGTTCGACCTCTCTCTCGAGACTGTCTACGCCGCCCTTAAGTCTCATTTCAGATACAACGAGATCTGCAGCCCCACCAACTTCCCTATCGGCCTCAGGGTAGAACAGTACATTCAGGAGCAGCACGACCTGCCCTCCACAAGCCCCGAAAAGCTGCAGCCCGTTTTCTTCGACTGCGAGAATTGCCCCTGCCGGAAGTACCCTGACAGCGACTCGCGCCTCAACCCCCGCCAGGCGGACTGCATGGCCACGTACCTCGAGGCAATGATCAAGGCGCTCGGCATCTCACCGGTCGATATTGCAGTCGTCACACCCTACAGGGCCCACCTCCGAGCCATCAGGAGGCGTTTCAGGGTCTCCCAGGTCCTGAAGGACATTGTGTGTGCCACCATCGACACCTTCCAGGGTCGTGAGGCGGAGATTGTCGTGCTCTCTCTTTGTGTCAACAGCGAGACCGGGCCAGGCTTTGCGGCGGACGAGCGTCGCCTCAACGTGGCGATGACACGACAGAAGTCGGCGCTCTTGATTTTTGGCGATATCAAGACTACGGAGCATGTCTCCTGCAACACGCGCCTGGTTATGGAAAATGAGGACGGCAGCAGGGCTTTCATTGACGCGAAGGTCATGCGAAAGGTTTTTCGGATGATCAAGGAGAGCGGGCGCATCGTCAAGATGAAGGGGGTTCCTTCTGTTGACCCGGACAGTCACTGGTAGCGCTTGAACGTGGCGGTTTGTTATCTGATTTATGGAGGCACGGAACATGTATGATCGATTTTGGACGACAGCTAATGACTTGACTGATCACCATGACTCTCTTGAAACCCTTGCCTTGTCTCATTCAATGCCCACCTCCCTCTTGAACGCCTCCAACCAATCCTTATTCTCGGCAATGGTCTGATTAAACGGATCATCACTAACAAGTTAGCCAAGCCCACACATCCACGGAGCAACGTACTCATTGTAGCTAATCCACCTCGCGTAATGCTGAATCTCCTCATCCGACGGCACCCGACTCGCAGGATTATGCGGCGACATGATGGCAGCCACCCACCGCCGCAGCTCCTCGGTGAACCACCGCCAGTAGTTGTGGTCGTTGAGGAACGACGTGCTCGACTTCATGACGAGGGACCTCGCAGCCATGAGATGCGCGCTGGCGCCTCGGTCGCTGAAGCCATCGGTGTGTCGCTGTCGAAAGGCAGCCAGCCAGTAGTCGTCGTCTGCAGCAGTGTGGTTGAGGATCGTGTCGGAGCCGTGAATGATGATGCGGGCTTGACGGCGGAGGTCAGTGTCGTCGGGTTCCATGCCGAGGACGCGCTGCATGTCGAGATAGGAGCTCATCTCTTGCTCAAGACGGGTGTAGTCCTGGATCGTGGCGTTGAGGTTGAGGTTCGCGGGGGAGAGGTCCAGCAGGGAGACGCCGGCGCGGTGGCGGAAGGGGGAGAGCCAGTCGCTGGGAGAGTGGATGACTTTGATGAGCCAGTTGGCGATGAAATCGGACGGAGTTGCAGAGACTTCTTCGAGACGGCCGACAATTCGACAGCATTCTTCTCTGAGTTCGTCGTCGCGGAGGCTTAGTGAGAGGATCTGCTTTGCTTGGACGAATTCAAGCAGCTGCGTCTCGAATGGACACCCGTCAAAGATGTTGTCCTTTCCGCTGATGCCGATGGCAGACATTCTGCTCTCTGCTGTCGATCGCAGAGGCCCAAACTGTGCTTGCTGGGTAATGTCTTGATTAGAGAGCACGAGATCCCTCAGCCACGAGGAGCAGATGATGTCGCTGGGGGAGAGTGTCTCGGCGGCAAAGATGATTCGACACGCCTCGAGCTGCATCTCCTCTGCGCCGGGCATCCTGGCGTTTTTGTAGAAGTGGTTCTGCATAAAGTAGGCCAATTCCAGTTTGAGCAGTTCATACGCCGTCCGCGGCGTCTCAACAAGAGCTCTACTGCCTTCGAAGGGGAATGGACTGTTGCGCTCAGTTTCGATAAAGTCTGTCAAGTTAGCATTAATCTGTCAGGTCGAAAGTTAACGTACATGGAGGAATAGAGTTCTCAACCAGCTCGAGGATATGCGGCTCGAAACCCCATTCGCCTTTCCAGTCTGCCATTGTCTTGCCGACTTTGAAGTGGTCGGCCAGGTGATGGACGCGGTCGATCCATGTCTCCAGGACGAGATCGCAGAAGC
The DNA here is from genome assembly GCA_033030565.1 of Fusarium nematophilum. Classification (NCBI taxonomy): domain Eukaryota; kingdom Fungi; phylum Ascomycota; class Sordariomycetes; order Hypocreales; family Nectriaceae; genus Fusarium; species Fusarium nematophilum. The sequence goes on from JAVIXY010000063.1 coordinate 25,133, forward strand.
CGCATCGTGAGCGGATGGCAGGAGACGGGGCCTTCCACTGCCTCATTGGCCACTCGGAAAACTTGCAGTTGTGGACGAGCCGAAGATGCTGATTCAGATGGTCCTTTCGGTTAAATGTCCGTTCTTGAATGGGTCTGTTCCGACACGCCGAGTAGTTGTGGCTCTCGATATGCGCATCATCAGGGTTGACATGTCCGCAAAAGACGCATCGTGTCTCGTCTGCTTTGCGCCCTCTAGGGCCTTCCGGACTGCACACCCATCTCTCCAGAGGCAGATGCAGTGAGTTCTCGTGCCGCTGCCAGTCATGCTTTGCCCGGAAGGTTTCAGTGCAAAAGGTACATTGGAAGGCCTTCCGGGGAGTCACAAGTGACCTCCTCTCCTCGCCCTTGTAGGCTCTTCTTCTGCGACGAGAACTCCCGCGACTGAACAGCTCGTTGAGACCGAAAGATGACCGACTAGTGTACGAGTTGACAGAGCTGGAGCCGTTGCTCGACCGAGATGTATCTACACTTCTAACCGAGGGCGTTCTCGAGAGTCTGGTATACGGACTCGTGGATCCTATTCAGTCAGCTCGGCACCATAACAGCATGGATCACCCACCAGACACCGTCCTCGAACTAGACGCTACAGCCCTCGCAATTGCAGTGACTGCAGCAGGCTCATCCTCAGGCGGCGAATCAACCCATCTCTGCAACGGATCCATATCAGACGTATTCCGCACCGCCGGAGTCCCCGGTCTCGGCGGTATGTCCACCGCCCTTGTCTCACTATGATGCGGCGACGAAGCACTCGAGATCTTTCCTCTCCGACGTGCATTAGCCAGCCAATTGGATATCTGCGTTTTAGTCAACCCCGTCTGCTCCTGTAGCATACGTCTCTCGGCCTCGCGGGGGTACGGGTGATGCTGGTGCGTCGACAGCCAGTTTTTCAACACCCGGACAGACTCCCGGGTGAATCGGCCGCCGACTTTGGCGGGGGGGTTCGCGCGCGGGATGTCGGGGCCGATGCCGGGACCAACTGGCAGCGCTGGCTGCAGGGGCAACAGGCTATGATTCAAAAAGTCGAGGCTCTGATTGGCAGGTTGCATCTCAGAGTCCCCTGCGTACATGAAGTCGTCGGTCAAGAGACCCTCTAGGAGATCCATGTTTGTGAAGGCGTTTGAAGTCATGGTGCAGAGGTTGAAAGAAGAAAGTTGAGATGCTGCGATCGAGACCCGTAGTGCCGGACGCTATTGGTCGGTGCCTTAGCGGGTGTCATCACGCCCTATTGATGGGGCAGATCAGGTGAGGGGCAAGATTGAGAAGCACGATTTAGATAACGTTGGTTCAAGATCCACGGTGATACGTTGAAATTCAAGATCCACGGCTATAACGTTAAAGACACAGCTGCATAACTAACCCTCCTTCTTCAACGACAGACACTCGTGCAACTCCTTGATCATGACCCCCACAGGCCTCTTGTTGATGTAGATATCGTCAAACTGCTTCAAAATCTCGGGATGCTTCGTCAGACACTCCCTCGCCTGCCAGAGATAGCCCTCGGCCTTGACCGGGTCCGCCGTGCTCTGCAGCATCAGCGTGATCAGATCCTCATGCTTCTTGCGCTTCTCGTCGTCGAGGTTTTCCTGCTCCGTTAGCTAGCGCCGCGCTAGAGACTCGGCCAGCGTACCCGAATGTCGTAGGTGAGGTTCATGGTCGGCTCGATGACGGCCTTTTTAAAGTCGACATCTGGATGCTCCTGCTGGATGTGCTTGGTGTTCTCGACAAACTCGGCGATGGATTGCTCCCGCGTCTTGCTGTCTAGTAGGGCGCTCATGATGATGAAGATGAAGGGTTTGATTGTCAGGGTTTGAGCTTGAGCAGGTTGGGTTTCATTCAAGAGGGGTGCGTCTAAGACGCCGATCGGGCCACTTTTGCTGCCAATGAGATGACGGTGGCTACACGGATTGCTACCCTACGCACGGAGGGCCAGTTCCAGCAGGTTCTGCACCCCGTCGATGCTCTGCTGGGTCGTCTTCTGGCTGGCCATGACATAAAACACGTTGCCCAGCACCCTGCTGTGCGCATTCCACTCCCCCGTGCCCTCTCGCAGGTGAGCCTGCAGCTTCTTGGCAGCCTGGCTCTTGTACCCGACGCCGTCCTCGTCACGTAGGCTTATCGCCAAGACGCTGCCCAGCCCCCAAACTCCAAGGACGTGCTCGCTTCGTGACACGCGGTCGATAAAGTCCCGTGACCAGACAGACCAGGCAGAAACACCCGTGTCCTCTGACCAGTCGCTCTTTGCAGAGTCCCAGATGCCTTGGCTCTCCATGTCTTGCATTTCGCGGACCGACTCGACGGCGACCTGGCATCCGACTGCGTGGGCCGTGTAGCTGTGTCCGTGGAGGAGCGCGTCGCTCTTGTCGTCGCTCTCAAACGCTGAAAAGATGCTCTCGGACGCCATGGTCGTGCACAGCGGGACAAGGCCGCCGGTGAGCAACTTGGCGTTGACGGCGATATCGGGATCAGCGCCGAGGAACGACGCGGCAGTGAACCGGCCGAGGCGGTACAGACCGGTAAAGACCTCGTCGAAGATGACGGGGAGGCCGGACCACGAGTCGCTGGGAGTGGTGCCCTGGCCGAAGAGATGAGGAGAGCGACGGACAACGTCGACGAGGGCGCGTTGGAACAGCGGATCACTGCGTTGTTAGTTGGGTCGCGAGGAAGAACAGCAGACTTACACGAGAATCATGCCTCCTGCGCCGAGTACGACAGGCTCCATCATGAGGGCGCCAAACTTGCGGCCCGCAGCCTGAAGCTTCTCAAGGACTCCCTCAATGTATCGCTGATACCTCCCGTACTCATCCGTCTTGAGTCTCGCCTCAAGATCAAACACATCAGCAATAGAACTCAACTCGGTCCCGTTCCCGAGGTCCTCCCTCATTCCCTCGGGAACACCAACAACCCACTTCCCTTTGACGCACTGCACGCTCGGGTAGTCAAACCAGAACCCCTTTCCCTCATACCACTCAATCTTTTCATTGTAAACACACGGCTCCGCGCAGTCCATCGCGCCGATCGTGTCCCCGTGATAGCTCCCCTTAAGTCCGAGTATGTGCACCTGTTCATCAGCCCCCCAGCCGTACCGCAGCCTTGCCGCCCGCAGACCCATCTTGACAGCCACCTCGCACCCCGTGCTGCCGTTGTCAGAGTAGAAGACACGCGAGAAGCGGGGATTCTGCGCCCCCTTGAGGAGAATCTCTGCGAGAGCGAGGGCAGGCTCGTGGATGGCTTCAGCAAACATGACATGACCATAACGGCCGGCTGCGTAGGCGGCCGCGAGTGTGAGTTGAGAGTTGGCATGCCCTAAGCCCTGGGACCACCACGAGGCGGATCCGTCAAAGGCAGGCTGCAGGAGTTTGTCCGATGCGTTGTTGAAGACCTGGAAGTAGTCACCGTGGGCAGAGTCGATGGCAGCAATAGAGTCGGACGTAAGGGGCTTGTGCTGCGTGAAGGGATACCAGATGAGCTTGCTGGCCTTGTCGCTCATGGACTCGAGCCGAGCGATGCGTTCCTTGCCGCGCTTGTCCAACGCCTCGAGGACGCCCTGGATGTTGCCGTTGCTGATGGAAGCGTAGTATTCGATCATCTGCTGCGTCTCCTCTTGCTCATCGGCACTCCGGGCAGGCGGCTCAGGCACCGTCTCGACAGAAACGCCAGGCTTCGAAAAGTAGTCTTTGAGGTACAAGTAGTTCTCGTACTTGGCGTCCTGGAACAGCAGAATCGTCTCAATGTCGTGGCCGCGGATCCTCAGCGACTCGTACGCCGCAATCGTCTGCGAGATGCCCCCCAGCTTGGAGTCGCCGACGAGGACAACCGGCGCCCGCAGGGGAGCATACAGCTCAGCCTGGGGTGTGCCCGATGGACCGGGCGAGTGCACGCCGCCTGCCGTCTCGAGGAAGAGCCATTCGTGGCCGTCGGAGGCGCGCCGGGAGATGTGCTCGTGGATCTTTGCGAGGAGGGCCTCGTCGGATGGGATGGGCTGAAGCTTAGCTTGAGTCTAGAGGCATTCAACAAACATACCTTGCCGGAGACGCTGGCCGCAGAGTGGGGGCTGCACGGAATGTCGTATTGAAACAGCGTCTCATTCGCAGTCGAGGGCGCGTACTTTTGGATATGACTGAGCTGTTAGCCCACTCCACGTCCTCAGCTTCCATCTGCTTCTACTCCTGTCAGCTCAGCTCGGCTCGGCAAAGTCCCGAACCTACACCAGCTGTCGGCTTCATGTGCCGGCCCCGTCGACACGGGCTTCAGAAACGCCGCCCTGCCGCGCTTGGCCGCGGCATTGCACAGAGCCGTGGTAAAGATGGTCTTGCCGACCTCGGTGTTTGCGCCGTAGACCTGGTGCACGCGGAGGGACCGCCACAGAAGAGCCGGCACAGGCATGATGTTTAGTCGCAGTATTCCCAATAGTTGGAGGTGGAGGTTTTATAGGTAGTCTGTGGCTGCTAGATCGGCATTGGCGGGGGGCCCTCAACAAATCTCAACAAATCCCGCAAGTAGCCGTGTTCACAACCAGCATCAATGGCTTCGCAACTGGATGAAATCCTGGCCGCTCGTCTGGCCGACCGAGAAGGCCGCTCGCAGCGACGCCGATTGACCACATTCCCGTCGTCCAACGCCGACTTCTCGTCCAACGCGTACCTCTCGCTGTCGGCGGTGCTCGAGGTCCGCGCCGCCTATCATTCCCTTCTTGAGAGACATGCATCCCCGCCTCCGTTCCTGGGGTCCGGCGGCTCGCGCTTACTGGACGGCAACTCACCCTTGGCCGAGGCTCTGGAGGCCGACATTGCGGCCTTTCACGGCGCGCCGGCGGGCCTGCTGTTCAACTCGGGGTTTGATGCCAATGTGGGGCTCGTGAGCTGTCTGCCGCAGAAGGGCGATGTGGTTGTCTACGATGAGCTGATCCATGCGAGTGCGCATGACGGGATGAGGTTGAGCCGGGGGACCAGGGTGGCCTTCAAGCACAATTGCGTTGATGGGGACGGGGGGTTGGATGCTGTGCTTGCGGAGGTGGACGGAGATAAGTCGGTGTTTGTGCTGGTTGAGGGCGTGTACAGCATGGATGGCGATGTTGCACCGCTGGAGGAGATTGTCGCGTGCGTCAAGAGGCGTCTTCCTAAAGGGAATGGCTACATTCTTGTCGATGAAGCGCATTCAACAGGTCTCTACGGGGAGCAGGGCCGAGGGCTTGTCTGCGAGCTGGGGCTGGAGAGAGAAATCTTTGCGCGCCTGCACACGTTTGGCAAGGCCATGAGTTCATTCGGAGGTAAGAAGATGCTCCCTCTCACGTTCAAAGCTGACATTCGCAGCCATTGTGCTCTGCTCGCCAACAACGCGCGAGTATCTCATCAACTACGCCCGCACCCTGATCTACACAACCGCCATGCCGTTCCCATGCCTCGCAAGCATCAGAGTATCCTACGACTTTCTAAAGAGCGGCAAAGTCGACCCTCGGTTGAAGCACCTATGGGATCTCGTGCAACGGACGCATAGCCTCTTGCTTTCGCTCTGCGACTCGCAAACCATCAGCGTCAACAGGGAGGCCCCCAAGTCGCCCATAATCCCGGTGTTTACGTCGCAGCCGCGGAGTCTGGCCCAGTTCTGCCAGCAGAGGGGGTTCACAGTGCGGCCCATTGTTGCGCCGACGGTTCCAAAGGGGAGTGAGAGGGTTCGTGTCTGTGTGCATGCGGGCAATACCATTTCAGAGGTGGAGGGATTGGCGAGGACGATAGGGGATTGGGTTCGGAATGAGAACAAATCACGACTATAGAGTGTACTATGCATGTACAATAAAATGGACTTGATGCGTTAAGGTTGGACCTGCACGACATCGGTGAGCATATCCAGGACGAGAGCTTACTTGGCGGCCCGAGGCCAGCGCCTATTCATCATCAGGATGAGCACGTAGAGGGGCGACCGGTATACAGGACATGATGTGAAGTATCGGACAATTTACTCCATACAAGGCTGAACAGTTGATTATCGGTTGCCGAGCCCTGATAGGTCCAGGAGGAGGGCTAGAAGAAACGGTGATAATCCGGGTCGTCGCATACGACCACCACCAGCTAGCGAGACATAGTAAGCCTAATTTAGGTACAACTCCTTAGTCTCGACCGCTCCGTCGGATGAATCTTCTTTTTCAGGTCTAATCCAGCTGTAAGATTTCAACCCCTGTCCGACCAGTCTAGACTCGATAGCGCCACATAGTTTCCAATAGTCTCGACGACTTCAGCCGCGCGAGAACCCACAGGGCCTAAAGGGGGCCATAAAATAAGAATTCTCCCCCGATTTCGTTCTCTTTCTTGGCCCGTTTGTTGTTCTCTGACCTGTCGCTCGTTGAAATGGCTTGGTCTAAAGTCGCCGCTGCCGCTGTGGCTGCGTTCCTGGTCACTGGGGCCAATGCCGGGCCATGTCGTCCTTCGTCTATTTCTACGTCGCTGACAGTCGGAAAAACCGCTGCCACTGTCTCGAGTGGGACTTCTGCCGTCTCGACGGACACTGACTCTGCCTCAGAGGCTTCTTCCACCACTACTCTCGAATCGATCGCTTCTTCCGCTACATCTGAGACCTCGTCTGCTGTTACGACCGCTCTCGAGACTTCTACTACTATTGAATCGGTCACTTCTTCTATCGCATCAGAGACCTCTTCTGCTCCTACTTCTGCTTCAGATGAGACTTCTACCGCCTCTGCCGCCTCAATGACGTCTTCTGCATCTGAAGAGACGGCTACTACTGATACAGCCACTTCTGGCGAGACTGCTACTGGGACAACCAGCATACCTACCACTGGTACAACTACTTCTGCGGCAAGGACCACCACTTCCGCTTCACTCGGAGAGACTACGTCGCCACTTCCACAGCTACCTCTAGCGACACGACTGCTACCGATACAACTACCTCTGACGGCACAACTACTGATACCACTACATCAGACGAGACTATTGGCACATCTAAATCTGGCGAGACTACAACTACTGGTACAACTACGGCTGCTGGAACCACTACTTCGGCTTCACTCGAGACTTCATCTGATGAGACTACTACCGCTACCACGACTTCTGACAAAACGACTGGTACTGATACAACTACTTCCTGGGGGACAGCTACTTCTGACACAACTTCTGACACCTCTTCTATCACCGCTGCGTCAACCACCTCTGTGGCAACCTCGTCAGCAACCTCGTCATCACCCTCTGCCACAACCTCTGCGGCAGCCGGCCCTATCTGCGGAGTGAGAGGCATGTGCGGCACCGGTGGGCCAGGCGGCGTCATCTGTGGCGAGTCGTTTGTATCAGGTGTAAGCACCTTGGAAGGCTGCCAGTCGGCCTGCTCTGAAGACAGCCAGTGTCGTGCGGTCATGTTCCACATCGCTTTCTCGCAGTGCTTCCACCTCCCTCACTCGGTCGAGGAAATTGACCTGATTGAGAATACCCAGGGCATATACGCCTACTACGACGTCGGATGCGCAGCTGGGGCTACGTCTACAACTGCCCAAGCAACCACCACAGGCACTTCTGCCGTGGACACTACTACTGGCGAAGCAACCTCTACAGCCACTACTGATGTGCACACGACGGCCACCACCTCTGCTGCCACTACGACTTCAGAGGAAACCAGTACAGCCACTTCTGCTGGCGATACGACTACCGCTACCTCCGATGCTACCACTACAACCACTTCTGCCGACACAACTTCAGTCGGCTCTATCGAAGGAACCACAACAACTACTTCCGCTGCCACGACCACCTCGGCCGCCCCAGAGCTCATCTGCCACAAGGAGGGCACCTGCGGCAACGGAGGCGCAGCGTGCAGCCTCGACAACAAGGGATCCGGCTTCACCTTTGACGCCTGCCGCAACGACTGCCTCGCCGAGCCATCGGCATGCAAAGCCTTCTTTTTCCAAGAAAACGGCGGCAACTGTGTCCACATCGGACAGTCCCTCCACAACGCCGGGTTCCAGGAGGAATACAACTACGGCACCGACTGGTACGACATCGGATGCGAAATCACAGATCCAGAGCCCGAGCCTGAACCTGAGATTCCGCCGGCCCAGCCCCTCTGCGCTGTCCAGGGCGACTGCGAGGGCTGCATCCCCGAGCTCAAATCGACAGACACCTCCCCGTATGACTGCCAGCTTGCGTGCAAATCCGATCCCAACTGCAAGTCCATCATCTCAGTTGCCGTCGGCCAGCGAGGAAGATGCGAGTTTCTACCCGACTCGTTGAGAGCTTCTCAATTCTACGAGATCAGAGACCCTCCGAGGACATGGTACGACAATGACTGTGTAATCGAGCAGCCTCAGCCGGAATACGTCTGCAATGTCCAGGGCACGTACCCTACCGCGACATTCTACCAAGCCAACATCGCCGTCGATGCGTGCAGGGCAACATGCGTCGCCGACAACACGTGCAAGGCGGTCCTGTACAATCCAGGGCCGAGAGTCTGCCTTTTCATCTACGCCCCGTTCAACGAAGCTCAGATTGCACAGAACGATGGTACCAGCTTCATTATATATGACAGGCGATGCTCTGGGTCCTAGCGCACTTGTTGCATCTAACTCATGAGCTATGTCTGAGAAAGACTCATCACATGGAGGAGGCTGATGATATATCGGCACTCGGCATTATTAAATAAGAAATGGAGTGGTTAATACCTTGTTATTTAGTCCACAAACTCGCTTAATTTCTCATGATACTTTACGGTGTAGATTCTGTGCATGATGGCTGGACTCCGGTCCTCAACCAGCGCTGTAGTTCCTCTTGAGATCTAATTTTCGTGCCTATGCTAAATCATTGTCCCCTCAGTTAACGTAATAATTTGCACGCCGTTATATAATGCACTAGTTGCATGGGTTGTTCCAAGCTCAGGACTCTGATGGAGCGGCGCTATAAAGTTGAGTACATTATATCTCCAATGCTGCATGAGGAATGCACCTATCCCAACTAAATTCATATCAACGCGAGGTTGAAGGAAATGTAGAAAACTCTAGATTCAAAAGAAGAGCTACCATATTTGTACTCACCACAAGTTACCTTCAATTCTCAAGTTGAATTCTTCGAGATGCCCTATATCTCCTTGCCATTCTCTCTTGCCTGTTTCTCTACCTACTCGCCACTTGGCTCCCTGGATTTAGTCGACTTAACACAAATTGATTCACGGATATCTATTGAAGAGATCAGGGTCTATTGAGTCAGTTTGATTGACTTGGCTGAAGAACTGTGACCGTCGATATTTCTTCTAACCCTCCCGTACCTCAAAGGATTGACCAGGCCAACACAATAATATCTACAATCATTGCCATAATGGAGGATCACACCTAAGCCCTTGGAGAATTAGTACTGTTGCTAAATATGGGTTATAATAGAGTTGGTATTTCAACGCCGGCGCATCACCACCAATCGAGTCTTAAGCAACGTGCAACATAAATCAGGCTGGCACCCAGTCGCACAAGGTTGTGCAAGAACCCGTTGAAACCAGCACAACGTCCCGTGTCTGCTCAACTCAGACTCCTCATCCCGATGGCTGTTCAGCTGCGGGCCAGGGCCTCTGATTCCCGCTCTCTATTCGCCGTGCTCTGCCTTTTCATCTGTTTGCCAGCCACAGAGGTAATACCAAGACAGTGGCGCTCGTGAAGGGGGGCCGAGCCGTCTTTCAATTTGGCCCCGTCGAGGCAAATTGCATGGGGTCGAGGCTCGGGATGCAACTAACGCTGCATGCACATCGCCCCGGATGCGACCGCAGCCTGATTTCTGGTCTTGAAAAGAAGGCTCTACCCTCGCGTTCGTCCGCTTCTCTTTTCCACACGATGTTCTGTCTTTGGCGAACCAGCCTCATGTTCTTCCTCGTCATTGTCTCGCTTTGTTTGCGCCTGGTAACAGGGCATGCGGACTTTGCCATCACTGCCGCTCCCGCCTTTCCCTTTAAGCGACAGAACGGGATTACACAATGTGATCAAGGCATGGGTAATGGATTCTTTAAATGCGACCGAGGCACATGCTACTGGGGTGAGGATGGCTTCGTGGGGTGTTGCAGTGTGTAAGTTCATTATTAGCAACGGAATCAAGGCTTGTCTAATTCTTGTAGGTCGAGCTGTGCCCCTCGGACGACATGCATTGAATATGCCGATCTAGACGACAACGACTGCGACCACAACACTGGGGATGTGTTCGTTGGTAAGCTTAATGACTCCACATTGGACCAGGCTGACTGTTTAGTTCCAAACCCGATTCGCCCTACTGCATCACCCTCACCAATCCTGTCATGGAACACTACGCATACTACTGCGGCACGGCTCGTACCGCCATCGAAAGCTCGTTCGAGTACACGATTCCTAGTGACGGGGTCATTCGTTCTGTGGGAGATGATGAAGCAACGTCGACTGAGCAGGACGAACCGATAACGACGGAGGAGGAAGAGCAAGAGACGACAGAGACGACGGAAGAGACAAGCTCTACGGACGACAATGCGGACAAAGAAGACCCGGAAACTCCCTTGTCCTCTCCCGGAGACACGACGACACGAACTGGCCCAGGTGTTGGGGTTCTCGGGACATCAGATAGCCCTCCAAGCACCACGGCCTCGGGAAGCGAGCCCGCCACATCAGACGAGCCCACCACATCAGGCGAGCCCACCACATCTCCCAGCAGCGACTCAGAACCACATGTCGCCGTGATAGTAGCCGCCGTTCTCGGGAGCGTCTTAGGAACCGCCTTGGTCGCCGGTATCGCCTTCTTCTTCTACCGCAGACGCCATCGACAGCCGCAGCCTCAGCCCATGGAAATGCCTCCATATACCCACCAGCAGCCCATCAGCACCCAGCAGTCCCCCGACAGCCTCCAAGGTACCTTCGGAACTTTCGCAGGCTACTCGGGCGTCCCCAATCACTCGCCGTCGCCAAGAGATTCGTCCTTTAGTGGGTCAGTCGTCGGGCTTGCAAACCAGTTGTACAGGACGGGCGACGATTCGATGCCGCAGATTAGCGAGCTTGCTTCGACGAACGAGTCTCCTTCGATGATCAAGCATCCTTCTGTGAGCGAGCTTGGAACGCATCGGTACTAGTGGTTTGTCGGTCGAGGGACATGGGTTATTATAGAACACGAAGTTGAACAACGGTCTTGTTCTCATTGACTTCTTTATTCGTCCTAAGTACAGCAGGACTAAATTGAACACGACGTTAGACTATTATGTTCTAAACAGTCGAACATTGACAGAACAGAATCTATACACTCTAGACTATAAGAGCACCCAGTCCTCGTGTCCACATCATCAACACCACGACATCAACACCAAACATCAGACCAGTCCACAACATCAGACCAGCCCATCACAGAATCAACACAGCAACCCACTCAACCACTAAACTACCACACAACCCAACATGTGTTCCGTCATCAAGCGATGGTTGGTTTGCGAATGCTGCGGCGCTGAGTCGTTCCAGGGTGAATCATCGACCACTATTGAGCGCTGCAGTGAGTGGAGAGCCGGAAGGCCCTGCCGTGCCGAGACCAAGCGTCGGTACGAGGATTATCTCTGCCCAAGTTGCCGCAGATAGCGCTCTTGACCATGATCCGCGGTCACATTTCCTTTGTTGAGACTGGCCAGATAGATTACTCTGGGGTCTCTAAATCGACCATTCGTACCTCCTACCGTGACGGAGGCAGAGGAATGGTTGATGAGAGACACCCACAGTATCATCAGTAGATTGTCTAGATTGTCAGATAAATAAACGATCTCAGATTAAACACCATAGTGCATGTCATCCGACCCAAAACGCATCCCACGCCTCCTTACACAGCTCATCTCTAATCTTCCTCAGCAACTCCCCAAACCCAACATCCTCCTCCCCCTCAAGTCTCACCTTTCCGTCCTGCACCCCCTTCCATCCCTCGATCGGCAGCTTGAGATACTCGTGCTTCTCCCCGCAGAAGCGCCTCGTCTTGTGGCTCTCCCCGCGGTTCATGGCCAGCCTCTTCCCGTGGCACTCTTCACATAGGAAACCCTCCAGACAGGTCAGGCACTGGTATGCCACGCGCTCTCCCCACCAGGCATACTCTGCGAGCGGCTTGCACGCTCCGTGGCATGTCGCCCAGCAGTTATCTCGTTCCAGCAAGTCTCCTTCATCGGTTGGGGCTTCTTCGTCGCTCTCGCTTCCAGAGTCGCTCTCTTCGGATTCGGATTCGTCCTCGCTGTCGCTGTCGTCGTCTTTAACATCCGGGTCCAGACGGCTGAACCGGGCTGACACAAGGACTCGAGCCACTCGCTTGAGTTCGTCTCCGCCTTTGATGGCGTCGCTCAGGATGCACAGGGCCTTGGCAAGGAAGACCAGATTGTCCCCGTCGTTCCACCCCACCTTGTCACTCAGAGCCTCGATACACGAGTCAATGACGCCCTGGAGATTGGTATGAAACTCCCGGGAAGGCCCCATCTTGAGACACATCCTGGCCATTGTCATTCGTCGCTGGAAAAGATAGGTTGCCGAGTTGGGCGGCACATCCAGCGCAAGGGGGCGTGTAGTCAGACCCTCGACAGACTTCAACAGTCCGCTTTTGACTTCTGGATCGCGAGACTGGCTGAAGAGGAGATACAGCACCTCAGTCTGGCTGTTGATGGCCCGCTCGAGGATCGTCTCTGGCAGCTCGTCCGTCACGGCGTACGGCCACCCCGTGGATCCGCTATCGAGCACATCGTCAAGCACCTTGCGAGCCGTCTCGGGGTCATTCCCAACCTGTAGGTGGAACAATGCCAAATCACAGCGCAGAGGAGCCGCTGCGTTGACATTGTCCAGATACTTGATCGACTCGTCATACATCTTGACGATAAAGTCGGCCTCTCCGGTCTCGACAGCCACATCGCGCAGCAGGGCATGCCGCTCCATAGCATAGTCCTCGTACTGCCACGCCATCCACGTCAACCGCTCCAGGGGCGTCCACTTCTTGAGAGTCTCGACGTATCGCGTCATGTTCTCATCCTCTTCAAAGATGGTCAGTTCCTCGTCTAGGACATCGCCGGGCGTCAGAATAGTCGGGTCAACATGTCGGGCTTGTCTGTACGACTCGGCAGCCTCATCGTACTTTTCCAGCTCAAGCTCGACCCTGGCCTTGTTGAGGTGACAGATCCGCTTGACCCATCCGGGCGTCGACTCGTCAATCACGGCGATGCCCGTGTTGATGTACTCGCAGGCTTTGACGGGGTCGCTCTTGGCGTGGATGCCGGCCATGATCTCAAACGTCTTGACCAGTTCCAGCGGCTCCTTGACCGTTTTGACTGCCTTGAGGCCGGTAATGTCGGCTGGCCCGTGGTGCTTGTACGAGAGGAGAATTGACGCCACCGCACGGTATCCTGACGGGGGTATCTCGACGCCAAACAATCCCTCAATGGCCAAGGCAGCTTGTTTCTCGGTGAGAGGCTCTGAAGTGTCTCCAAGGTCGTCTGGGAAATTCTTCTTGGCTTGGTCCACAAGCACGCTGTTCAAGTTGCTCTGCTACGGTTAGATCGAACTGCAGAGATACAAAACACTTACCAGCTGAAGGGCACTTCGGATAACTTTGAACGGGATGAGTGCGTTTCTCGTGTTGATGGCGTTGTACAGTCTCTTGAGGTGAGCCTTGACGAGATGAATCAGGCAGTTCCTCGGGTTAGCTGCCATCTCAGTCCACCACTGCGCCGCCTCCTCGCTCAGCTTGGCCTCGACCTTTGCCCACTTTGCAATCTTTTCAAACACCTCGTTGGTAAATTGGCTCGTGTAGTCCGCACCGTGATACTCCAGCAACGTGGCATACGCCCTCTTGTTGAGCATTGTCGACGCAAAAGCCTCCATCGCCTCAGCCTGCTGCTCGGGCGAGTGCTCCTCGAGGTTGATCTGCGCCCAGTGCTTGACCAGGTAGAACGTCGTGTACCGCTGCAGACTACCTGTGACCTTTGTGCGGTAGTGGTCCAGCGGACACGCCAGCTTGGCGCAGTCGAGGAAGATCTGCCTGTGAGCCTCTGACGATGTCCAGCGCAGACTGCCCTCCTTTCTTGGACTTTCTCGGAAGAATGACCGCATGGACCGCTCGTGGAACTTGACCGGAAGGTTTCCGTCATTGTAGATGGCGTCGGGGTCAGACTGGGTCTTCTCAAGCTGGTTCACGGCAGTCTTCCATCCGCCCTGGGACTGGATCTTTGCGCGGGCTTCTGCGTCAGCACCAGGATCTCCGACGCGGACAAACCTGGCAAACGGCTCGGGAATCTCTTCCAGGTCAAAGGCGTCGTCGTCAGCCCAGCTCCTGATGAGCGAGGTCACTTCGTCGAGAGACATTGGGCGGAACGAGTACGCAACCCAGTGCAGTAGCTTATTCACAAGACCCTGGTGGTTCGACCCCGTCCGGCGATAGCACTCCTCCGCAAGGCTCTCGTAGAGATCGTGAAGGTCCACCGGCAGGGGCTTATCCAGGTTCCGAAGAACAGCGCCCTCACGGCCCATGGCGTTGAACCGAAACAGCATGTGCTCGGCGTACAGCATATTCGGCGCAACCTCCTCCACCTTGTCTGCAACCCGTTGCTTCACGTACCTGCCAAAGGTGCGCAAGTCACTCAGGGTGCTGAGGCGGTTCCACACCAGCTCCTTGAGGTCCTGCAGCTGCTTCGTCTTATCGACCTCGATGTTGAGGATGGAGGCCACTTCGGAGAGCGGAGCCAGCGCGTGGGGGCGGGACGTGACGACGATGGATATCCGCAGCTCCTCTTCCTTGACGATCTTGAGAAACTCGACCAGCGTCTGTGGGTCCTTGAGCTCGTCGATCCCGTCCAGCATGAGGTACAGGCGATTCTTGGAGGTTCTGCGGAACGCCGGAGCTAGGAGCTTGCGGGCCAGGTCTTCCCACTCCCAGACGTTGATGTCGACCTCGTCCTTGAGCCACTCTGTGTTGACGAGCTCGCAGATAGGAGCACTCTGCTCCACGACTTGGTTGATTGTGGTAATCAAGGCGTAGATGAACCCCGAAAGACTCTCGGTCTGCTCTCGAAAGTAAAAGTGCGCTGCACAGGTGTGCTTGGAGGAATCCTTTGCCGCTTCTTCTGCCAGTCTGTCGTAGACCGTTGCTGCGATATGGCTCTTCCCTGAGCCAGAGTGCCCGGTAATAGCCAGCATGGATTTGTCACTGGCCATCCACTCGTCCCACTGCAGCTGGCCAAACACCCATTTGCACGTATCTTCCACAATGGTGTCCTTCAAGATGCGGTACTCGTGGTCGTCGCCCTCAACTTCAGGCAAGACATTCCGAATCCGCTTCGCCGACGGCGGCTTGCTCTGATCAGTCACCGCATGCTTGACCTTTTCGCCGCTCCGATCCTTCTTGTGCTCGTCAAATGCCTTGAGCAGCTTGGCCATGTCATTGGCAATCGTCTCGGTCGTGTCCCGGATCGACCCCATTACCTCCATCTGCTCCTCGAGCATGGCCGTATGCGACTGCTGATTCGTCTTGAGCTCCAGGGACATCCTCTGCAGCTCCTCCGTGTTACCCAGGATGGCAAACTCGGTGGCGCTCTGTAGCCGCGAAAGCTGCGTGTCCATCGCCTTGCGGGCGTCGCTCAGGTCGCTGTCCTCGCCCTGGAGCAGGTTGGTGATCCATTTCTCTGCCATCGTCAGCTGAATTTCTCCTGGGGAGTTAGAGTATTACTGAATCGCCCCAGCTCAATGTACTTGTGAGCAAAGCCGCACATGGTTAAGAAAGACGTGAAAACCTCCATCAGACAGTTCTGGTACGCCTTGTACTTGGGCATCCTGGTCTCGAGGATGACGATGCGCTGCAGGAAGCTGTTCATGTCCTCGAAAAAGACTACCACGATGTCGTAGTCGGCCGAGACCTGTCGGCACGCGCCAAGCATGTACGTGATGGCCGTCCCGATAGCGGCAGCGGGAGGAAACGCCGGCACCGCAGCGGAGATGAGCTGCTGGGCGCCCTGCTCGATGTACTCGAGGTTCGTCGCGAACAGCGTCCGCAGCTTGTCCACCTTCTTCTCATTGTGCCTGAACTTGTGAAAGTTGTTCATCTCCTTAGTTCCCTGTTCGACCATGGCCTGGACGCTGTCGAACCGCTTCTCCAGGTCGAAGCCCACGATGCCCTTGTACGCCTTGAGGGCGTCCTTCCACAGATCAGAGACATCTCGGGTGTCGTTCTTGAGGTCATCTGGGAGCCTGGGAGCAACCTCGGGAGCCATCTTGTCGTGAGTGAGGAACAGTCATACCGTTGTTGACGGCCACGTAGTTATCACGCCCAGCAGCGGGGTCAGCCCACGGGTCAGCCCTAGATGACCAGGGAAATGGGCGTCGCACCATGCCAGGCGTAGCTTGATTGGCCGGACAAAGGGTGAGCTGGAGGTGCCCCCGCAGACTTGCAGGGGTCGACGCCATCACAGCTGGCTGAATGTTGTCTCTCAACTGGATTGTTGGGCCAGGATCCGATAAGATAGAGTCACGTGGATGCTAGTGCCGGCATGAATATCCCGGTGTCGATCCTGCCCGCAATGGATCCGCGTATAGTTTAGGGTAGCTCTGCACGATCCGCGGAGTCGATACCAAGGCCACGTTGACATGGTATCATGTTGAGTAGGCTCAGCTGAACTAAGGCTAAGCGAGTTGAGCGTTGACCATCATATCATGGCTTGTGTCTGTTCCGTCTCTCACTGTTCCACGGACCACGGACTCACGGCAATTGACTAAATACAAGCTGACCGACATTCCAATGTTTACATAAGCAAACTTAGATTTGAGTAATCTCCACCCCTCAGACTCGAATCTGCAACGTCAAAGCTCATCCGCCTCATCGCTCACCCTCAATGCCGTAGCTCCTCAGAATGGGCCGCCTGCTCAAAGATTTCGTCGATTGGTGGCCTGTACCTGAACTCTGAATCTGCCCGTAGACCCTCCCCCAGCCATGCCTCGGCTGGGTTACAAAAAATCCCGGAAGGGATGCCTCAGATGCAAGCAGAGGCGAGTCAAGGTACGTTTCTGCAGTCTGTCCCCAGATGAGCTGGAGCCTCCCTGCTGATCCGCCTAGTGTGATGAGAAACAACCATGCTCGGCCTGTGCGAGACACGGCGTAGCGTGCGTCTTCCCGGAACCCTCGGAAGCGCGGTCGTCGTCCGCGTCCAGAGAGCCCAACGACAAGGTGTGTGTTTTGTTGGTGTCGCGGGCTTGCAGGGAGATCTGACAGAGAGGCAGGATGATAGACATGAGCCGCCGCGGAGGACGGCGACCGCTGAGTCGTGGACCAGCTCCCCGGCCCACAGTCCGGATCCGTTCCCGTACTTTGCCAAGTTCGTCACAGGCCAGGAGCCGATCGAGAAGAGCACGTGGCTCACGGATCTCGAGCTGATGCACCACTACACGTCGTCTACATATCTGACCCTGCCCCGCGCGACTGAACTTCAGCAGGTGTGGCAGATTGAAATCCCAAAGCTGGCTCTGTCCCACGTCTTTCTCCTGCACCAGGTCCTGTCCGTCTCGGCCTACCACCTCGCTTACCTGCATCCCGACCGCCCAAGCCTGTCCATCTGCGCCTCGCAGCACCAGAACAAAGCCGTGGCCGGTCTGCGATCTGCGGTCTCGGTCATCACAGAGGAGAGCTGTCCCGAGATCTTTGTGGCGTCGTCATTGCTGTCCATATGCGCATTCTCCACCTTCAGCATCCAGAGCGGACGCGGCGAGCGGCCACGGATCGATGACCTCCTCGACGTCTTCTCCCTCGTCCGGGGCATGAGCGACATTCTCAACTCGTACCAGCCCGCCCTCAACACCAGCAGGCTTGGAAGTCTCTTTATCCGGGGCGACGCGAATGAGCCGGTACCCGTCCTGCGAGCCATGCTCGAGCAGCTCCGTCAATTACCGATCCCCGACACGGTTGAGCCGGAGATCGCATCGCTGTGCCGAGAGGCGATCGCGTCGATCGTCCAGTGGGTGGATAGCTGCATCGCGACGACGCGCGACCCCGAGTTGCGGGTGGCGATGAGTCTGTCCATATCGGCGAGCAACGAGTTTCTGGACCTGATGCGCCAGCGCCATCCTGTTGCGCTCAGCGTCTTGGCTCATTACTGCGTTGTTCTGCATCGTGCTGGACTTGATCACTGGTACATGGGGGTCTGGGGGAGGAGCGTCATTTTTGATATTTCCGAGAGCATAGATCCGGAGTGGAAGTCGTTACTGGACTGGCCCCTTACGGCAACTGAAAGCTATTGATAATGCTAAACAAATGAAAGTATTGCGTCTATGTCTAGTTGAAGTTCTATCACTCAACGTCCAGTCATGTTTGAAGTTCTAATCACTCAACCCCTAGTCCTGCATCAACTCCCATCTCACTCTCCGTAAAGGCGAATCGTCGAAAGGGACTGCTCATCCTGGAGCTTTGTCAACGGCGAGCCACGGGGGACTCCGTGCTTCTTGAAGAATCGCCAATCCAGAAACGTAATCACCGTCACAAATTTGGCGAGGATACTAAAACGGTCAGCTTTGTTATCGGGCGGGATGGGATGACATACCTGAGTAAGACGGCCAGAACCACGATAACCCAGCCCAGGGCACAGCTTGTCCCGACGCAGACCTTGGTGTTGCCCTGCATGGTCATGAATGCGACGGCCGCCCAAAAGACAATCTCGAGGGCGTTGAGGATCCAGTACGCCTTGAGGCTTCCCCAGCGCCGGAAGCGGTCGACGTGCTGGGTGAGGAGCTGGTACAGCAGGATGATGAGAGATTTTGCGCTCTGAAACTGTTAGTTTTGGCCATGAGGCGATTAAGGGACTCACCATTCCGAGACTCATGGTCGTTGATCGTCCTGGAGGAGTGTCCTTCATGAGGAGACGAGCGCCTGAGAGGCCGAGCACGCCAAAGATGATGAGCAATTCGGCGATGTGAACTGGAACCTTGAATCGGGGGGCAAAGAGGGGCTCCAGCTTGCTGAGTGCCATTGTGGTTGAGTTGAGGGTGACTGATGGATGATTGATTTGAGGGCGAGTTGATAGCCGACTTGAGTTGAGAGTGAGCAGAAGCTGAGTCGAGTTGTAGTTGTCAGTGAGTTGTGAGTTGAGCTGTGAGTTCATCAAGACATCTCCAGGTCTTGAGATCTTATAGATTTCTAGAAGCTAATCTAACTCTTCATCTTTTTTTATCTCTGACGCGTTGTCAACACAGCCTGTCTCAAACCGGCGTGAACTCGCGCCGGCAAGGCCTCAAGCTACTGAAACAAGCTTGCATCAATCAACAGGACTAAGCCCTACATTCCTCAGCTTGATCTAATTCAGACCCTGTCAACGTCCAGCCTGGGCCAACAACACTGGAGATAACCGTGCTGATCCTGAGTCCTGATTGGCCCATTTCGCCGGTCCCGGTCCCGGTCTCGGTCTCGGTCTCGGTCCCGGCTTCATTCCCGGCCAACTACCGCTGGCATCCACGCGTATCAGTGACGTTGGCCTTGTCCTAGCCCCTGAGACTAGCCTTACAGGGCCATGTGGGCCAATTCTCCGCGTATAATCGTCGATATATTTAGCTGGGCCGGAACATGCCGCCGTCGACTATCCTGGTCTGCAGCATGCCGGGAAGACCAACATAAAGGGGCATGTTCCCCCGGGCGGCGGAAAGTTAAAAGTCGACTGGCTGGTGGCCTTTAAATAGTCCTGCCCGGCCATTCCGGTCGTGGCAGACATTTTCCCATAACAACTCAAGATGGAACCGAGGTGAGCCTCTACCTTGGAGGAGAGAAGTCTGGCTAACATGGCAGTCCTCCACCGCCGAGCTATTCGGAAGCAACAACGTCTGCCCTCATCACGGATGGCTTCGCCGTGTCCCCGTTGACGGAGCCGTCTACTCCGGTGAACCGGCGGTTGTCGGTGTCGCCGCTCCGGACGCCGATACACCCTCCGCCTTCAGACACATGGACATTCCACTCTTCATCAATAAGCAAGCCCCCGCAGGCTCCTTCGTATGTCTTGCGCCAAGCCTGGTGACGATGGCTAACGGGGTAGGGTCGACCGAGTTATCGACGACGAGTCTCTTCCCGAAGCGGTCGTGCCGGATACAATGGAAGTCGCAAGAGTCGAGCACACAGTGGCCAACCTCCCCCAGGCGACACCAAGCGATGTAGCAGAGCGAGTCAACAGGTCTGAATATGCGTCTGGCCTCGAGGTCATGGCGGTTCCCCCGACGGTCCAGACAGTTACGCCCTTACACCTGCTCGGAGACCAGCCCGATTCGATCGATTGTCCGTTTTGCCTTAGGCGTACAGAGACGCGAGTGAAGAAGAGGCCGTCCAACGTGACGCAGTATGTTGATCCGAGGCTGTCAAGACGTTGCTGACATATTGCAGCTTACAAGCAGTCGCGCTGTTGATGACCACCGTTTGTGGAGCCGTTGCTCCGTATCTGGCCAAATGGTCCTTCGATGTTGAGCAGTTTTGTAAAAATTGCGACAACAGAGTGACGTACAAGTCACAAGGGAAGGAGTTGCATATCTGCAAAGCGCCGCAGTCTTGGAAGCAGGTGTCGAAATACCCTGAGCCCGATGCGGTTTCACAATGAGGCTTCTTGTACAAGACCTCTACTAAATTGAAAATAGAGGACAACGGAGGCAAAATGCATAAAGAAGCCGGGCGGCAGTCATTCACGTAACGTTTCTTATCTCATGGGTCAAGGACAGGATAGATCGGGGCAAGCAATAATAACATTAATTTATGACGACACTAGGCATGTTAGGGCAATGGCCTAAATCATCAGGTCCCCTTAAGCCTCGCCCTAATTGCTATTATATCTTTACCTAGGTACTGAGGTTAAGTATAGACGTTAGGGCCTAATGCCGGGTTACTTAAGGCCTCGCGCTATTGCTTAGGGCCTCTATAGGAGACTATCTATATGACTTAGGGCCTTGCCCTGGGCTGCTTAGGACCATTATTCTCGGGGCTCGATGGTGGACAATGTCTGAAACTGGGTGAATGAATGCCGGCTCTTTGACCGCTGCTGTCGGCCCAGTCTCACAGCAGAGTGCTCCTCCGTCACAGCCTACATCCCTCACCCTTCTTCTCAAGAGGATACACAATAATCTTGTCAACATCAGCAGCCTTTGTGCCATTTCCGTTCGACATGCCCCCAATAGTGAGAGTATTTATCCCCCTGGTCAGGTTGACCGCCACAGGCGTAGCCATGATGATGCCCTTGTGCGTGTCCTTCATCGAGATTTGCTGCCGGGACGATGCCTCATTGTTGATCTCGACCCAGCCGTAGCGACGGAGGATCCATGTCCCGTTCAGACGGTCCGGGGCGCCAAACGGCGAGTCGCCGAAGCCCAGGTCATCGGTGTCTGCTACGTCAGTATCTTCATCAGTAGGCTGGGCCATGGCTTACTTTGATAATAGACAGACACCCATTGCTCCCCGCCCTCGCCTTGAATTTCAAAGCTTATGGTACTATCGTTTCCGTCAATGCCCGTTGCAATCGTTCCGTTGCTTGCAAATGGCTAATTGGTCAGCCTCTATCGATCTGCCGCCTCAAGATACTCACCGCTTCCTGATGCCATGCGTCCCCTGTGAGCGTAGCATCCGCGCTGTAGTAGGTTTGCCCCCCGACGACGGACCATACTCCAGTTTTCCTAGCTAGTCAGTACGGTGTATAGAGGAGGCATAGAGACTTACACATCAAGGTCGTAAACGTCAATCCAGTCGATCTTGATGCTCTTCTTCTCCGGGTCGACGATGAGAGGCAGCCACACATACGTTGCCTCCCAGTTCGCGTTGAGATCCCACTGGCGGGCGTTAGTCCCTAACTGTTGGAGTTATCGCTTGCACTTACACGGTCACCCAGGTACAGGTGCGTCGTCTGTTTTGATCCGTAGATGGTGAGGGTATTTCCAGACTGGGAGTTTAGACCCCGCGTATTCAAGGGATTGATGATCCACGGCTGAGACCAAGGCCCCTCCAACTTGTCTGCACGGAACGCGACGACATCTATATCTGTCAGAAGTGAATCACAGACTAAGCCTTTCACTTACTGTTTGGACGGTAGCCTGTCTTGTGACTCATGATGGCAAAGTAGCCAGCATCCGTCTTGACGATACTGGGAGCTTCAAGGTCAAACTTGTCCCATCGGTAGACGACTTCGTCCAGCCCAGTAACGTCCTCATTGTACGAGGTCAGATACACATCGCGGGCTTCACGGCGGTCGCCATTAGAGTACAAGGCATAGGACTTGTTTGTGTCAGGGTCGGTAAAGAGCCCAAAGTCCTGCGACCAGTTGCCAAGCGGTCGATAGGCGTCAACATACGTGTACGGCCCCTCGATGGTGTCGGAGACGGCATGGCCCTGAAGAAGCCAGTTGTAGGCTCTGTTCGGGGCATCGGCGTGCCACCACATCTGCTTGAGTTAGGACACCGGGTCTCAGCTAGCTGGACAAAGCTTACGTTGTATTTGCCCGTGCTCTCGGCATAGACCACCTTGGGACGCTGGATGACCATGGACGGATCGATTCTGGGGTGGCCAGGAATAGGTTCTACAATATCGTTAGCTAGCTCACACATATTCTGGCGGGACTTACCCAGAGCAAGACCATGGTCCTCCCACGTGGCGAGATCCTCGGAACTGTAGACTCTGATACCTCCCCCTTCAGTGTGCCCTTCGATCTTGTACTCGCCAAAGAGCCAGTACTTATTGGTTGGCTGGTCAAAGACCACACCGCCAGCATGTGCATTCACCAAGTTGCCATTTGTGTCGCGCCAGTGTCCAGCGGGAACGATGTAGACGGCCGACGAGATGGCCGCGAAGACTAGCGAGGAGACAGTGGTAAGGCGAACCATTGCTGCTGTTGCGATGACCTAGGTGACCTGAGCCTGTTGATGAGCCGTCTGTGCCGGAATGCTGCTCTTTTATCAACCCGCCAAGCCTGTTTGCTAGAATCGTCTGTTGTTCCATCATCAAGGCTCGCATCCCAAGAGCGGCCAGGAATGCTTTGACCCGATATGCCGAGGGAAGATCAATGACACTACCCCAGAATTTGGTGTCAGGATATTATCTTTGTGGGGGATTCCTCACGTCGGCGAACTATACAGCTGAATGCGGGGGTTGGGGTCGCCGGCCAGGGGGCTAGGGAGTGATTGCTCCGAGCCCTTCTTGAGGTGTCACGACATAATTTTCGTGGCGTGACCAACCCCTGTAGCCAATGCCGTCACACCAGCTCTACCGAGGCCCATACTTGGCCACATGGAGGTCGGCTTGGCGCAGCCCCCTGACAAGGCTTACTTCTTTAAACGTGACAAACGGGGACAAGATCAGCCACGCCGGGTTCCCGTCTGGGTTCCCCCGCATTAGAGCTATGGTGGTCCGCGGAGAACACACCGGTAAACTCTGCGTCATCTTATGCCCTGGTCTACGGCGCAGCCTTCGGGCTATCAACGATGCGATATCCGAAAGCGATGGAGGGGAATGTTTCTTCTCGGGCCCTGGTGGATTCTACTCCGAGCCTGTTGAAAACACTGATCGTCTGCCACCCTCCCGGCGTAGACTCCCCCAATCCATAGGTAACCCTCGAGATGGGGGTATCCTTTGCTCCGGATTGACGCCATCTGTTTCTTGAGCCGAGGAACTCGCAGCGTTGACAAAGGAAATACTCACGACTATCTATGGTTGGTGGCTTGTATTCTTCCTGCTAGACATATGGCCGGGGATCAGAAGATGGCTTCCGAGTTCAAAACCTTGACATTCCCAACACTTCCTTGGCACAATGTCTTCAACTCACTGAAATTTGCTCCCACTTGACAATAATATTCACTGTTCATCATGAAGTTCGCATCTGTCTTGCTGGTCGCCCTGCTCGGCCACTCCCAAGCTGCTCCAGCCAGAGACGAGAAGCCCCCGTACTTCGTCCTCACTGGCGACTCTACTGTCGCAGTGAACGGAGGCTGGGGCAACGGGCTCCTGTCTATTCTCAGAGAGGGAGCCGACGGTGTCAACAGGGCCAAAAGCGGTGCGACTACGGTTTCCTTCCGAAAGGATAGGTGGGCCGCTGTTCTGCAAGACATTGAGGAGCACCGAGACGACTACCAGCCAATTGTCACTATCCAGTTCGGTCACAACGATCAGAAGGCGAGTGCGGGTATCTCGTTGGAGGAGTTCAAGTCCAACCTCGAAAGCCTGGCGAATGAAGTCAAAGAGGCTGGCGGAACACCCGTGCGTTTCTCCCCATCATCGCACACGGGTTCTTCCCAAGCTGACCTGAAAGTCAGATCCTGATTACGTCGCTGACTCGGCGTACCTTTGACGGCGACCACGTCAGGCAGAACTTGGAAGAGCAACGACAACAGACCATTGCGGCCGCCAAGGCCGTGCATGCAAAGTGGCTTGACCTCAACCTCGCCAGCACCAACTACATCAATGCAATCGGCGAAGCCAATGGTTCGTATTATGACTGGAGGGAGGGAGATAAGACCCATCTCAATGCAGCAGGCGAGAAAGTCTTTGGACGCATGGTGGCAGATCTTCTCGTCAAAAAACGTGGGGACCTGAGACGCTACCTGACGCCAAACAGGGCATTGAGCGGTAAAATCTGGGCCGGCGAGTTTGCTACCGGTGATGAGTGAGCAGAAGCAGAGGCTATGTATAAATCGCCTGTAACCGGGGCGTGATGTAGTATTCTTGGACGGTATCAGGTGAGCTGAAGAGTTACTTGAGCCTCGAACGAAGCAGTCGAATTGAGGTGTCTGGGCTGTTAAGACTCATGTTCCTGTATATGGTGTAGCGTCTAGACCATAGATAGCTCGAATAACAGACATTGACCAGGCGAATCGTGCATTGGTCCTCGAGTGTCGAAGCATTCCAGTTCGCTGAGTCGACTCTCCTCAACTTGTCGTAATGTTCGGAGCAACTGTTTCCAAGCAACTGGTTTCTGTGTATTACATCACATAGCTTGGCTGGTAGCTTTGGGGTGACGCTGGCGGTGGCTGGTCTTGCCCACTGCTCTAACCTTTACGTGTACCTCTATCAAGCTGACATACTAGATCAACTGGGGTTGTCTGTAATCCATCGGTGAAGATCCTAGGAGCGCACCGACCGGAAAAGTATCCGTCGTGGGCTCCCCCAACCAAAGCTTGGGGGTGACATATCCTACTAGGTCTTCGCTTGCATGAGTCGAGATATCTGGATCACTACAAATTTCCACCAATGTACTGTCCAAAGGCGTTGATCAGTACCATCCCCGGATGAACGGCCATCAACTACTGTTCATCGGAGCAAAGGAAGCCCCCAAAGCTCATGACTCCGTACGAACCGCCCATGATGATCGTTACCGCCATCATGCAGGGTGAGAAGTCCTTTGCGATGGCTCCAAAGCCTATGGGAGAAATAAGTAACGGCGCCTCATTAAGTTGGCAGCATTATTTATTCTCCTCGCCATCCGCTTCCTCGCCAACCTTTATTCTGCAAGAATATTAGCTCTCTGTCCTGCTCACTCCCTCGAGTTTCAAAGTTCTCTGCCATGAATCTCTGGCTGCTTTTTGGTGTTGCCCTCCTGGGCTCACAGCTGGCCTCAGCCCAGGACCCCCCTTACGGCAAAGTCAACCCAGTTAGAGGCCTCAACCTGAACTACAGATACAAAAGAACTTGCACCGTCCCTGCTCGGGGAAACGACGAAGACGACTCTGCGGCCATCGAGAAAAGCTTCAGAAGATGCAGGAAGGACTCTCTGATTGTCTTCAAGAACACCACCTACAGCATCGGCAAGGCCCTGAAGTTTACTGATCTCGACAATGTCAAGATTGATATCAGGGGAACCTTGAAGGTGTGATTCATGAGCTGCTTCTTGGAAGACCAGCTAACTGGGCTAGTGGAGCAACGATACGGACTATTGGCTTGAGAATTCCATCCCCATCGGCCCCGGCAAAGACCAGAATGAATACCCACCGGCAGCGTATCAAAACCAAACCACTGCTTTCTTGCTCGGCGGAAAGCACCTGTATGTCGAAGGACACGGCCACGGGACGTTTGATGGCAACGGACAGGCTTGGTATGACTTGGTCAAGGGCGAATCCAACTACCCCAGTAAGTTGCTAGCCATATCGTCGTGACGGGTTCTGACTGCCTAGGACGACCGCATGCCATTGTCATCACTGCCACAGACTCTTACTTTCACGGCCTTCGCTGGGTCCAACCTCAGATGTGGTAGGTTGTGCGTATCTCTGGACTTGCACCAGCTTAGATCTCTAGGACCGTCACCATCGTTAGCTCTAAGCGAGTCCTGCTAGAAGACATATTCGTCCAAGCCAGGAGCAGCAACAGAAACCCAGCCCGCAACACCGACGGCGCCAACACCATGTTTTCAGACTACATCACCCTCCGCGAGTGGGAGGTCGAGAACGGCGATGACTGCATCGCGCTCAAGGCCAACTCTACCAACATTCTCCTCGAAGACCTCTCCTTTATCAAAGGCCAGGGTGTCGCCATTGGCAGTATCGGGCAGTATGACGGCCGGTACGAGACGGTGAATCGTGTAACTGCGCGCAACATCAAGCTGTTCGATTCCAGATACGTTGCGCGCATCAAGACGTGGACAGGCGAAGTCAACCAGTGGCCTCCGAATGGCGGGGGCGGCGGCATTGGCCGTGAGTTTCTCGGCTCAGCCGGACACTAGATGAAACAATCGCTGACAGAATGCCAAGGCGCGGAAAACATTATCTTCCAGGATGTGGTGTTTGAACAGCTTGAGCGGGCGCCTTTCGTCATCAATCAATGCTACAGTAACGTCGGCACGATCGACTGCAACACATCCCAGTTCGAGGTTGGGAATGTAACGTACTCCAACATAACAGGCACTACTGAGGGGTCGCGGGTTGCCGAGTTTCAGTGCAGCAAGGCACAGAACGGCTGCGAGGGACTCGTCTTTGCAGATGTCGATGTCAAGAATGTAGATGGAGAGGATGTGACCAGTGTTGGGTGCAGCAATGTACTGAACCCGGAGGGGTTTAGTTGTAGCTAGAGGCGGGGAACATGACTCGCAGCGTCGCACTAGAACGTGATCTTGAATTAAAACAAGTCTTATATCATGTGCCGAAGAAGCCATCCTGGCTCGAGGTGGATAGAAACCACCGGAATTACGAGTAGGAACTTTCTAGAAAATACTCTAATATAAATTACCTAAATTTATTTAAAAGACTAAATATTTAGAATTACTTCGAGTATTCTCTTCTATTTTATTAGATATTATGAATAAGGATCAGAGGATATTAATAACACCAAGAGTGGCTTTTCCACCAGTGACATTGGTCATGCGGGGCCAACCTCCGGTGCAGATCGGAGAGATGGTTTGGCCCCCAACGAGGCAGGGCATCAGCTGCCAACCAAACAGAATCAATGCCTGCGATCGTGTTACCGTAATATCCGCAGATGACGATGCACAGCCTAGTTGTGTCGCAAGCTGCCAGAATATAAGAAGGACGGGCTGTCGGGTAGGCTGACGTCCAAGCTCTTCACCTCAACATGGAGTTCTACTTGGTCCTGTTTTGCCTTTCCGTGGCATCCGCCTCTGTTTCGAGGCAGATTCAACTAGGGGACACTGAATACTTTGTTCCTCCGACTGCAGCGTGGAAGCTGGAGTCGTGGGATTCTGACGATGAATTCACGCCTCTCACTGTTATTCACTTGAACGGCACGCCAAATGCCGCCCGAGTCGCGACCGTTTTAAACAAATATCAGGAGACAGACGATGTGTGGACACCGTCATTTGCACAAGGTAAGCAATTTCATGCAAGAAAGCCAGTCTGACCGTTCAGTCCTCTACTTCCAGTCAGACTCCCGGGACAACAAGTGGCTGAAGGACCTGCCTCCCAAGTACAACGTCTCGACAGCGTACTATGACAGCGAAACCTCTACCTCCCCAGGCCCCTACTTTGTACACCGTGACGGAGACGTCTACCAGGCTTACCGCCTCTATCCCGACACCAACCAGGCATTTCTTCAGGTATGTCGATGTAGCAGTGCAGCTGATTATGCTGACAGAGTAGTCTTCATACCAAGACCCATCCGGGACACATCACCCTCTGCGCGCTGCCACCTTTTCAGCCGCAGGGCTTACTATCGCCGTCCCCTCCCGGCTCTACTATACGCCTACGCCAGATAAGCCCCTAGCAGGCGTCCGAATCGCGGTGAAAGACCTTTACGACCTGAAGGGCCTCAAGACGAGCGGAGGCAATCGAGCGCTATACGAAATCAGCGAGGTCAAGAACGAAACTGCAGCCGCAGTCCAGAAGCTGATAAATGCTGGGGCTATAATCGTCGGCAAGAACAAGCTCTCGGAGTTTGCCTTTGCGGGGACCTTTGTGACGGAGCATATCGACTACCTACTCCCGTTCAACCCTCGAGGCGATGGGTACGGCTCTCCGAGCGACAGCTCTGGGGGCTCGGCTGCGGCTGTGGCGTCATATGAATGGCTTGATGCCAGCATGGGGAGTGATACAGGAGGTAGTATTCGTGGACCGGCTGTAAGTGTTGCGCCAATATCAATGATTCAACTGACCAGTTAGGCGCAAAACGGCGTTCATGGTAATAGACCAACGCAGGATGCTGTGGATCTCACAGGGGCGATTCCTCTGTCTACAGCAATGGACACGGCCGGCATGCTCGTCAGGGATCCCGCCTTGTGGTCAAAAATCAACAAAGCCTTGTACGCTGGCACGATCAAGGAGTACCGCGAATACCCAGCATCTATTCTCCTCGATCCGTCCAGCGCCCAGACCCTCTCTCAGGCCAAGGACGACTTCCCAGAGATTGCTGCTGCAGCCACTGCGTTCCTAAACGCTCTATCAGAGCTCTTGTCCGCCAACGTCTCCGTCTTTTCCATCGACGACGCATGGAACAAGTCCGTACCAGCTGCGTTCGATGACCCCATCTCGACAATCACCGACAGCGTCTACCGCAACCTGACGACCTATGAGCAGTGGATAGAGTTTGGCGAGGACTATGTGCAACAGTACATGGGCTCTCACGACGGGGAATTTCCTCATATGGTTCCTCATATCCGGGAGGGCTGGCTGACGGCCAACCTGACTATGAACAAGCAAATCCATAGGCAAGATCTCAAGTACAAGGCGAGCGTTGGCAAATGGGTTGCCGAGAACTTCTTGACGTCTAACAAGAACACCTGCTCAAATGCCATCTATGTCTACTTCTCCACCCCCTCTACTAGCTACAAGCCGGATGTCTCTAAAGAGTATGCCCCCAGTGCCCCTGACGTCTCGAACGCGCTAACACTGGCAGCCTGGCCAACCCGTACATCTCAGAGCTTGCCCAGACCAGTCTGCAGCAGAAGATGCTCATCCTGGAGCTAAACACAACCATCAATTGCAACACCACCCTGGGGTCGGAAGAGGCCTGCGAAGAGTCCCTCGAGGCTATCGAAATGGCCAATTCCGCCCCCCCGTCGTTCGTATATCCCGGCCGCGTTGCCTCCCTGGCCGGTCTGCCGGACTACGCCATCACACTAGGGAGCTTTGACCTCGGAGAGGAGACCGTTTCCGACTCGACTCTTAAGAACCAGAGCCTGCCACTGGCTGTTGATATCATGGCGGCTAGAGGGTGTGACTTTATGATTTTGAATCTGGCTGAGGAGCTATACCGCGCAGGGGCGATTAGGAAGGTCAAGACGGGGACGATTGCATAGTGCCGAGTACCTAAACAAAGAAAGTCATCATTCTCTATGAATTTCCTTTTATGGTAGTTCAACGCGATGCATGGCTCAAATAGGAAGTTCACCACGGTTTCATTTCGGTAGCTTGCTATTGGCCGCCTGATGGCGGGGTTGAACTATCGGATAGCAGCCTCGGCTAGATATGGGCAATAAATTTACCTGGTATGGACTAGTCTTGCAGGTCTCGTCATTGAGGTGTGCCTGCAGTTGCTGATAACAAACGTCTAGAAATGGCAGGTTTTGGGGCCAGTATTTGATGTTGGATATATAAGGTTGAGGACTCCAGTCTGCATTGACACTCATTAGACCAACATTCATCAACCTCAACATGCCTTCAGTACTCGAAACTCTTGGGCTGCGTCAGGATGCGGCCTTGCTCGCTTTCGTTGCAGTTGGCGCAGTTTGGCTGCTCTTCTCTTACAGCTCCATGAAGAAGGGTAACTCGAATTATACTATGGTTGAGTTCTGCGCTAACAACCTCAGCCAAACTCCAGGTCCAGGAACCCGTATTCAAAACTCCCTCCCCGAAGCCTCTCGACTTTGACCTCGACACACAGCCCCAACTCTACAGGCCCTTCCGCCATGGCCCCAACCACGTCACCATGGGGATTAGAAAGCTCGACTGGGACAGCTGGATCGAGATGGACTCCAACTTCCTTCGCTATCATGACCTCAAGGTGTCTGAACTTGAAAAGGACTTGCCTGCCCATGTGCAATACGTCGACAACGACGTGACTCGGGACGCCTGCTTTGAAGTCCTGGAGGAGCTGACGGCGTACTTGACGGCGCGCTATCCAAAGATCTTTCAACTGAGCGGCGGCGTTCTACGGAACACACTGACTGGCGAGAGCTTCAATTACCCAGCCAGTGAGTCATACCCACTGTTGTGTTGACCCCGCTGACTTGCAGGCACTCCCACGGAGGCCTTGACTATTGCCGCCAAGCTCGTGCAAGACGACCTCGTCATCATGGTCGAAAATGACGGTTAGTAGCCATCCTGCTTTAAAGCCCACCACTAATTAGCAGATGGGGAGTACCACCTCGATGCGGGAGCAGTTTGCCTGCCAGGGTTCTGGCGACTGCGCGAAAAGTTCCGAATGTCTCTCGATACCCTCCACATCGAAGCCAAAGTGCCGCACTACCAGGCCAAACTGCAAAAGTCCATGAACCGCTTCTTCAAAGCCATGACCCCCGAAAAGGCCGTCATTCGAAACAACGTGAGTGCCCAATAGCTTGGTGTACATTTCTAACGAATCAGTTCTTTCTCCAACTTGACGACGGGCTTCACTGGTCTCACAGGATGGGAGCACAGGACAGTGACCAAGTGGCTTGTAAGTGACCCGTTCACGAGACTTGCCTCTCTAACAGGTTAGCCTGGGCAACCGCAAACGATGTCGGATTGACCATCGACGACCTCTACTTCCGTTCCGAAAGACAGTCTCTCCGAAGACTCCCCCGATCCAAGGCCTTGATGTTTACAGTTCGCACGTACTTTGAGCCGATCACCACTATTGCCAAGGAGCCTCACGTTCCTGGGAGACTGGCCGAAGCGATCGAACAATGGGACGAGGCGACGTCGACTTACAAGGGGAAGCACCACTGGGCTGGCATTCTTTTGCCGTACTTGCACGAACAGGATAGAATTCAAAAGGAGTCGGGGCTGTTGGAAAAGGTTCCTGAGGGCAGCTTTCCGTACTAGGGTCTAGCATGTCCTGGTCTCTTGATGGAGAGAGGTGAAGTAAGCTTCTGCGACTGGGATTAGTTCAATGGGATCTTGGTTTAGGGATAAGAGGATGTTAGTTTGGGGTGTGAGAATCTATAGGTACTTAAAAAAGATCTCAAGTCTCAGGCATGTACGCTTAGATACCACGATTATGCCGCTAGAATCACATCTTCAACTCGGCCGCAGCCCCTACAGAGCATCTAGGGCATTCTCAACTGCCACTTAGAAAGCTGCCCGTCCCACCTTGGCAGTATGATAATGCCCTTCTCCACTAGCCTCTCCGCCAGACTATACAGCATGATATCACACCCCGAAGCCATCGGATCTATAACAGGCAGCTTCTTTGTCTGCAAGCTAATGACCCTCTCATAGTCAACCTGCCCAATCGGAATACCAATCTGCGGCACCGGCAACAGCGGCGAAAGTGGCTTGGCTATTCCCGAGATGAGCATGAGTAGGTAGCGCCCAATCAAAGAGCCCAAGACATTCCAGAGGACGAGCCTGGATGTAGAAGAAAGCAAGGATGTGCAAACACGCGGTGAGTTTCTACGACGCCGAGAGTGGATGCCGGGCGGTTGTTGGTGACGTTTCAAGGCGCCGGACAATCACTCAGAGATATTGACGGAGTGGCTCAGTTCCGTTTCGTATCCGGCTTCACTTGGACCGGCGTTTAATATTGTCCTTAGGAACTAATTAAGAATACAGGAATGTCTTTAGGCATATCTCTCAACTGCCGCAAGAGGGCTGGAGAATAAATCTACTACTCAACTATCAAACCAGAACACTTGGCCTTGACCGAGCGCTCGAAGAGCTCCATAGATTGCCAATAATTCATACAAACCGAGTAGCCCGGAGCCGAACGTTATGCAAAGACAGCCTCCTTCCGCTATTAGCCATCCGGACGGTGCAAGTCCGCAACTCCGCGATAACTTCCTATTCAAGTAGATGATTAATGATTTCTAATCACTACTAGTGTGGATTCGACATGTTTGGATATATATTGCAACGCTCCTCAAAGGAAGCTTGATGGTAATAGCGGGCCACGTCGGGAAATGAACTCTTTCGGTCTCTTGATCCGATGGAGACGGGCGGACGTTGCATTTTCAAGTAAACAGACACAAGATCATCTATGAAGTCCGGGTCAAGCATACCAAAGAGGTGAGAATGCAACCCTGTCGCGCAATAAGTCCCTCATTCGGTGTCAATAGCATCACGCCATTTATTGTACCATTGGCGAAGCGCATCGGATCATTGCCGCATTCTAATCCTTACGTACAGTCTCTGGGTATAAAGGCGAAGCTTGTGTATTCTCCTGACCCAGCTTCATCCTCGGTTACCTTGCATTCTACAGCTCAGACACCATGCGGCCTTATACTATTATCACCGCTTTTTCTCTAGTGGCGACAGTTTCCGCAGCCGCCATCCTCAGCGACCGAGGCAGCGCTATCAACGTCGGCGGCCAAGAGCTCGACACCCGTGGCGACCATGCCTTGGCCCCGGATCAGCTCGAAACGAGAGACCTTGCTCCTCGATGGGGCGGCACGTACGAGTGGCCCGAGACGTCATACGCAGGCGGTACAATAAGCTATCAGTTCCAAGTGGTAAACCTCGGCAGCGACAGGTTCCGCTTCCAGTTCTTCCACAGCGGCCCTCTGAACGGGCCTTCGTTCAAGTACACCTTTACAGCCCCTGGGCAGACGGTCACCAAGACCCTCACGCCGACCGACCGCTCTGTTTCTTTTGAGGTCACCAAGTCTGGCACCAGTTTCCAGATCGACATCAACCAGATCTAAGTACGTGGTTGAAGACGACGATAGTTAACAACTGTCGGTTCAGTGGCAGAATTTCGAGGGAGGTGGACTGTATCTAGTTATTCAGTGTATAGACCGGTGGTTGATAAGTGAACAACTACATGTACGTGGTATTACTTGCCAATAGGGTTTCTTACAATGAATAATATTAGAATATGTCCAGAAAATAACCGGCACCGATAGTGCTCTATTGGCATCGGTCAATACTGACATTAGGATCGGGAATGAGACCGTCAGAACGACATCATGAAGCATCCTCCAGGGGATAGCCTCATATCTAGCTGCTCGTTGAAGTTGAAAAGCTGACCATGGAAGTAGATTGACCCTTGGATAAGCATACAGACGCTTCCAGGAGATGCGTTATAAAACAGGAGCAGATTGATCGGATCGAAAAGACTGTATGCTCGCTCGAGATCTCCCTCAATGTCGCCCTCAACCTTCACCACACGTGAGCTTGACCAGGCCAAAGACAATCAAGTTCCTTGGCTAATTTCACCAGGGAAACATTCACCCTTCTGGAATCACGCATCCAGGAGATACAACCGACTCTCGGCAGTTTCCCCTGGACCCGTTGTGTTTCCCTTTTGTTCCCCTCGTTGCTACGGCATCGCCTGAACACGACCCAGTCGTTGGGCGTGTCAAACTCGACACTGGATCGCAGCCAAACTGGGTCAGTACAGACTTTCTGGACAGAGCATCCGTTGATTACGAGAGTATTGAGTACACGAGGACATTTATTGGAGCTGGCGGCGCTCCAGTAAAGCCCATCGGGCAAGTTTCCCGACCTGGTACTCGGAAAACCAGGCCCGTTCGCACAAAGACGACTTCCTTGTACACGACCAGATTCCATTTGATGCTATCCTCGGCAGTTCCTGGATTCTTCCCCAGATCGACTCGTTTCACGAAGCTGTTCTGCCTCTCAGGCATGTACTAACCCCAGGTTTGCCATAACCCCTCCGATTTCGCCCGCCTCGAACTGACAAGCCGCAGAGGATTACCGTAATTTGGGGAGGCGTCAAGAGGAAACTAACGCTTCGAATGAGGAGGTTATCAGGCTGCAAAAGGAACAAGACAGGGCAGAGAGAGAGCGGAAGAAGATGGAAAAGACGGCGAGTAGGCTCCATTCGCTAGCACCAACACCCATGAGACTTTCTCGGCGCAACAGCGTTTCAAGCCAGTTGTCGGTTTCCACAGCCACCTTTCGAAGCCAACAGGTAGCCAGACAGCCGGTTCCTGTTTCGCCCCCGACAGTGGCAGGTAACGATGCGGCGTCTTTAGCAGAACACTCTTCAGCTACTTCGATCTTCCAGGATGCAGTGGAAGAAATTACAAAGAACGAAGAGATGGATACGATGGACGCAGGCAGTTTGGCGCGATAGGTAGCAGATATATAACCAGACAAGGAAAGACGAGGGCCTTGAAGAGGCATAAAGAGCCAACTTGAAGAAGGAATAAATAGAACGCAGCAGATGAGCTGACAATAGCCTTTTTCAATTGGATGTCTCCAAGATGCGTCTGGCTAACTGTCCTTCGGTAATACTAGAACGTTGAAATGACGGCGATACTGGGCTCCTGGGCATTATCTAAAGTTACCCCTGGACGCCTAGAATCAGGCTCCAGCGCACAGACCACCAGACCCCTTCAACGCCCTCCCTTCGTCTGCAATCTTCCCCTCTTGATATCGAACCAACGCATATTGCCAGCTACAGACAGCAGCTGTACGACATGCCAGAGGTTTCACACTATGACGTTGCCTCTTGGTCGACGCATATAACGGACGAGGACTGCGATCTCATCGTCCGAACCAACAATGGCTGGCTCTTCTACTGCCACCTCGACCCGAGTCGATTCTGTCGATCACCCGAGGTCACAGAGCAGTATTTCAAGTGTCTCGACATGCTTCGATCCGGCCAGGAAGAGAAAGACGATTTCTATCTCGAAGACGCCTGCGATTGGCTGCTCCAACCATTCGAGTCCCTGATCAACCAGCTAGCACCGGCCACCATTCCGCTGCCAGTCCTGACGGAGAGTGGGCGGCCGACACTGTCTCAATACCTCGCCCCTCACCAAGTGTCTTTCATTCTTGACGCCAAGGACAACCAGCTACAGCCGACTCGGGTGGAAGGCTCCCGAGACTACGTCTGGCGGGCCGGGAGCCTCAAGCTTGACGATAACTTCGCCAAGGACCTTGATCAGTGGACACAGACCTTCCATCCATCTAGCGTCGAAATCTGCTACAAGGACCCCCGCTATGTCCTCATCAAGCCCCCGAGACAAGTCATCGTTACCGTACCCGATGGCAGCCCAGTCACCTGTTTCTTCAAATCATTCAGGGGTTCATTCGGCAACGCATCCGCCAATATCGAGCTCATTACCCACCAGAAGATGGCCAAAGCACAGATAACCCCTCCAAATGTACGGATTTGCCCTATCTACGGGCTTGTTCGGGACGAAAGCGGGCTACTGGGCATGCTATTCCCTTGGATCGAAAAGAGAGCATTGTTGTCAAAGTGGCTTGCCAAAGACAGTCCGATTGACTTGCGACGGCGCTGGGCATCTCAGATTGAGGAGGCAGTAACGAAGCTTCACCAAGAAGGCATCATCTGGGGTGATGTCAAAGCCGAGAATGTCCTGATCGATAAGAACAACGATGCTTGGGTTATTGACTTTGGGGGGAGTTATACTCCTGGATGGGTTGACCTAGACAAGGCTGGAACGTTGGAGGGGGACGAGCAGGGCATGGTGAAGATTAGAGACATGCTTCTTTGAGGGATACTGACTGTGATAGGCGTCCATGGTTGTAGATTCTAGATGAATAGACGGGAAGACGTTGAGGCACCATTCGCGAGTTCTTGTTGCTTGAATGATGGATCAATTGTGAGGCGAGCTCTGGCAAGGTCGGGCTTCAAGGCCAACGTCGCTTCGGAGCATTCTTGAGAAGCAAAACGTGTCGCCAGTTCAAGACCCAGTCCATACGATCGTTGCAAAAGACCTTGACCGCAGTAGTCGCTCCTAGTTGTCAAGCTTAGGATCCCCAGCCTCCTCCTGAGCCGGCTGCATACCAAGCTGACTCGTATCCCAGCCCTGGCTCTCAAGATAGTCCCTGAACCGAATATCCTCGTCCTGAATTGTATCTTGGCCAACGTTGGGGACGAAAAAGAACGCGATAGCAGCAGACAGAACCCCTAAGCTGGACGCAACCCAGAAGGGATACTGCGCCGTCTTGACCGAGTCCTCGCCACCAGCTGCCTGGATATACGGAAAGACCCACGTCCCCACGAAAGCACCAATCTTGCCCGTCGCCGCAGCAATACCGTAGTACCGACCTCTTACGCCAGTAGCACACGTCTTTGCCGCCAGCAGGCCAATGTTGTTTCCTGGACCAAGCTCACCCAGCGATAGGAAGATGCCGTATACAACAGCAAAGGCAGCAATGTGCTGTGAGATCTTGCCATACACACCGGCCATGATGTATCCCACTACGGACTGGATCGAGAGGCCGAAGCACAGGGTGTACTTTGGGCCAAGCCAGTCGCTCACGAAAGCGCCAATCATGGTGCCGGGGATGTAGAATAGGTTGATGACAGTGTTCCAGCCAAAGATAGTGGTCAGGGGGGCCTCATCGTTGTAGATGCCGCTGAGGATGGAGGAAGAGTAGATGCCAAAGGCGTAGACGGAGAACTGGAATGTGAGATGGGGTTAAAAATACAGGGAGGGTGCTTACGTTGTACATGAACCAGATGAGAGAGACGCAGAGGAGGCGGAACCAGTAGAACTTGAGGACCAGGAGGTACGGGGTAGAGCGTCTCATGGAGTTCTTTCGGTACTCTTCTGGCTCTTCGATCTTGAGACGGAGGTAGAAGAGGAAGAGCGGGAAGATGATGCCGATTCCGAGACTGGTGCGCCAGATGGTTTCGTAATTGGTGTTGCGAGCAGCCGCAGCAACGACGTCTAAACAGTTAATGATGCTCACTTGACGAGGGATTCTACTCACAAGGCACAAAAGCACCAATCACGAAGCCCCAGTTGATCATGGTATTGGTAAACAGAATGAACCAGCGGTGACGCTGTCCCTGCTTGAGTTCGCCAGTGGACTCGGCACAGCCCACACTTCCAGCAGGATACTCTCCTACAAGACGTTAGAACAGGCCTGGGTCCAGAGAAATCCACCTACCTCCAATGCCGATTCCGACAAAGAACCGCCAAGCAGTCAGCATGGCAAACATGCCCTCGGCTTGACCCTTGTAGTAGGAACCCGTAGCAAGCGCAGTAAACAGCACGAGGATAATCGTCGATGTCAACAGAGCATTGGATCGCGACCACCGGTCAGACAGATATCCAAACGCCAGCTGTCCAACTACAGTACCCGCGAAAGCAATACTCGACACATTCTTGGCAGCAGTCGAGCCCGAGTACAGCGCGCCATATTGAGCAGCAAGGACAGTGTTGACCGATCCGATGACCTAGACGGTCAGCCATGCCCTCAAAGCGGGGAAGAAATTCTCACGTTGTTGATGTAGCCGTCAGAGAAGAGACCAGCACCGCAGGCAAACACAGGCATGACAGCCTTCTTGAACGACTTGGGAGCGTCTTCATCCTGAGGCTGGCTTTCCGCCTTCTTACGCCCAAAGATGGCCATCTTGACGTCTGTTGAGGGGAATTCAAGAACAATCACAGAGCACAGTTGAGAGGACCATGTTGTCAGGGTTTGACGACGTGCATTATTTATATGCGGCCTCGAGGTTACGTTACGGCGTCACCGAGCCCCACCGCAAGGGTTGCGCACGATCCTCGCTATACGATAATTAATTCTTCACGTGAAAGCTTGGCAGAAGCTAAAGGGGAACTTGACCCTTGGTGGAAGGTCAATTGATTAAATGCCTATGTCTCGGTGCCGCGCACCGAGGCCCACCCCTGGCAAATAGAAATCGAGAGCCCGTGCAAGGGAAGTGTGGATCGTTTAGCTGTATTCGACCGAGGATTGGCATCCATGATGGAACCTTTGTCTAATCCACCGACATGGTGGAACCAGCAGTTGTTTTGGTGAGCGTTAGAGTTGCAGCCTTGGCGACGCGTTGCTACAGCACGCGCTCCTTGAGGAGCAGGGCTGTGAGGAGCGTCACGCCAGAGAAGAGGATTGAGAGGCCTGGTGGTGTTAGGGCGTGATAAGGCTGGGTAACTGGGAGCCTACCGTGACCGTATTCAATTCCCTTGACGTAGCCTTCTACTAGGACCTTCTGGACGGCTCCAGTCGCGTGGTTGATGTAGGACACGCTCTCGGAGGCCTTTCTGATGACCTGCGAAAGTCAGTACGACCCATCATAATTTCAGCCAACGTACCTCGTCAATTCCAGGCT
This sequence comes from Fusarium nematophilum, assembly GCA_033030565.1. Lineage (NCBI taxonomy): Eukaryota > Fungi > Ascomycota > Sordariomycetes > Hypocreales > Nectriaceae > Fusarium > Fusarium nematophilum. The sequence goes on from JAVIXY010000063.1 coordinate 63,747, forward strand.
GCGACATTCCCAGCTGCGCCAGGTTTAACTGCACATCGTGCCTCAAAATACCCTGGATGATGGCACTCGTGGCAGCCATGCCGACGATAGCCCCCAGGGTGATGGTCATGAACAGCCCCGACGCCCCTGCAGCCTTATCTTTCTTGTCGATCGACGCTTGCAGAGCGATAAAGGCGGCACTATGCGCGATGCCAGTTCCGAGACCGCTAGCCGAGTCAGCTTTGTCTCCAGTCGATCAGCAGACTTACCCTGGGACGACGTAGAGAGATTCCAGCCAGTTGGTCTGGCCGTGCCATCGTGCAAGCATGAGGGTGTAGCTCGTGATGGACGAAATGGCCGCAAAGACGATCAGAGGCTTGTACCGGCCGGTCCTACACTGTTAGCTGCGTCTGAAGTCGTGTGGTTCAAGTACCTTTTGATTATCAACCCAGATGCAATCCCTCCGACTGTGTTGCCAATGACTGCCGGGAATAGATGAGCACCCGCAACTGTGCTTGAAACTCGCTGCGTGACCCGGAAGTAGATTGGGACCGTGTACATCATCTAACCCGTTAGCTGTGTTCTGTTTATATGCCGGGAACTTACTCCCAGTTGCGCCCCAGATTGACCGGCCACAATCAAGTACGACTTTGTCACGTTGCTGTTTCCGAGAAGGCGAAGAGGAAATATCGGCTCCTTTGCCCATCGGGACTCGACAATGACGAAAGCGACGGCGAGGGTTATGCCGGCTGCAACGAGGCCAAATACCAGGGGGTGAGTCCAGGGGATCTTTTGGCCTCCGATTTCCAGCGGCATCATAAAGGCCAACACGGCGCCGCCTAGAAGAAGAGCACCCAGTCCGTCGATTCTCGCAAGACGGTCGAGGATTGCGCCGTCTTGGGTGTCATGGGACGTGGAGGGCAGCAGTATTCCGCAGATGGCCATGGAAATGACAAAGATTGGTGCCTGTCCGAGGAACGACCTGATCTAATGAGCGAGGTCCTCTGACAAGAGGCTCACTTACCATCTCCAACCGATCGTATCAGCTAATAGACCTCCTAGAGGACCACCTAAGCTTCGCCCAACCGTAGCAATCACGTTCATGTAACTCTGCCACGAGGCCACTTCTCTCAAAGGGGCGAGGTCTAATGGTCAGCTTGGTCCATCATGATAGAACCCACATACCAGTGATGATAACAGACGCCATGGTGGTCATGCCAGCACCGCCAGACCCAGAGATGACCCGCCCAAGGATAACCTGCCACATGGACTGGCCAATTCCTCTACAAACATGAGCAACGATGCTTCAATGGACGGATAACTTACACCAGTGCACTGCTACCGTTAGAATTGTCAACAATTAATAAGAAAACTCACCATCCGAGAGCAAACAGCCCATAACAAAACATCAACACCGCCTTTCTCCCAAATATGTCGCTGAGTTTACCATACTAACAGCTTAGCTTGATTCATCCACACAGCAACCAACTTACCACCGTCTGCGACGCTGCACCAGCGAGCATGAAACTGATAAACAGCCAGCTCGAGTCCTCCAGGTCGCCAAACTCGGATGCAATAACGGGGTGAGTCGCCAGCACGAGCGACCCGTCGGCATTCGAGGTAAAGACGCCTACGTTGTTAGCTGGGTCTGCACGCAACACCCGGACATACCAATTAGCAGCGCAATGACAACCCTGGCGATGAACGAGTTGCTGTAGAGTTTTGGCTCCTCTTCTCGCGGGGGGTTTTCGCAGTCTGAGCCTGAGCCATAGTCTCTTTGCACCTCTTCCGTGCCAGGCAAAAGGGGCGATGCCTCGGTGGCATTGAGGTTTGAGGCTGTCATCGTTTTTGGCAGTCAGCTGTAGTTGAGTCACTTCTTGATTGAGTTGACAGTCGAAATTTGCTCCGACGAGCCGATGCGCGGTAATTGCGCCATACGTGATTCCGCTCAAAAGCACATCATCGCAGACCCACCCGACTGAACAAATAGTCGATGCCCTTATCTGGGGATAATCTAACCAGAGATTAATCGCTTATTTCCGAGTTATACATTATGCAAATCATCGTGGTTGTATTCTTACTAGTTTCCCAAAAGCAGCATGTACACAGCCGTTCGAGGCGCTCTGGGAGATATCGGGTCTGGTAAGAAGGAATTGGTAGCGAGTCTTTCTAACAATAGATTTGCGCAATCGGGCTTTCAGACCTGTCTCGCACCGGTTAACCACTCCGCCACCCCTGTTGAAGCCGGGTTAGACGCCACCAACATTTGAATCGTCAAGTATTGTCAGGGCCTTGAAAGACGATGCCTCTAAAGCGGTGCTGCGCCCCAGCCACATGGGCAAACTGCAAAAAGCCCACGTCATCTCAGCAGGTGGACATACAAGTATAGGCTTTCTGTCGGGTTTTACTGCTCGTACCTGATCCTTTTTTCGATCTAGACTAAACGATATCTAAACTGCTCACTACGACACCATGGCAGCCGCCATCCCTCCTTGGCTTCCCACAACGATTTGCGCTCTGGATCTCAGCTTCACCTGCATCTCCTTGGCCCTCATGTACTTGGCCTTCTACTGGACGGGATGGACATATGTAAAAGGCAAAGTTACCAGACGGGACGTCTTTTTCTCCAGACTTGCAATCGCATCTTCCCTCTGGAGCGTGGTCGGGGTCGTCTTCTCCGCCGTCAACCTCATTCGACATCCTCGACGACATACGTTGGCCCTTAGGCTGATACTCTCTCTTCTCTTGTTCCCTGTCGCAGCGACCAACTATGGCAACGCCCGCAAAACTTCAAAAATGGGGAGCCACCGTCGGTCCCAACAACATACTCACCCGCAACAAAACCCAGTCACGATTCAGAGCGTGCCCACGGAGAGCCAACTTCTGCATGACGGCACACCTCAGTCAGAAATAGAAACTCCTCAGCCATCGCAGCAAGCGAGCGGGGTTGACTTCGCCTTGATTGTCGGTCTTGTTGGCATCGGAGGCATTGGGATTCTGGTATTCGTTGCAACCATCATCTCACTAACACGTTCGGATGGTGTGCGTCATTGGGTCGCTATCGAGATGTGGGTGTCGCCTGTTTTCACTCTGATGCTGGAAAGCTGCTGTGGGGGTTGCTGTCGAAGCTCCAGACGTGCTCGTGCCAGGGCGGCGAGGACGAGCAACCACCGATATAAGGTGATCAGCAGGAAAGCATGGGCCTCGGGGACAATTCTGTCGTCTTTCCTCTTCATTTCCATCTTTGCGGCAGATTGGAATCGGAGGAAAGAGTATATAACTAGCTCAACAGAAGCGTGGATTCAGTTTGCTGAGGCATTGTTTGGGGCTGGAGGTTGAGTCTGGGCCAGTTGAACGTCAACTATCATCAAGGACGACAACGAACTAAGCACCTTCCTTTAAAAGTCGCCACCTAGAATAAGCTGCCGTGAGTTCTGGCTAAATCGCTGTCTGAATCCGCCTGCGCCTCCACTGTCAAATCTGTCATCAAGACTGGTGTCAGCGAGTTTATAATGGCAGTCGTTAGCATTCTATCTTGTGTTCCCGTCATTTTGCTGCTCTCATGTCCTTGCACGGCATTATTGAACCATTCAAGAGTCTAAATATTCTCCCACGGCTAAAGACTCAGACTCTAGATCCCCCTCCATCATGTTGAGGCGCTTCCCTTTGGCTCCCCAAGACAAGCAGGCTATTCAAACACCTTCTTCCAAACCCAGAGACTCCTACTGTTCGTATAGTGCTTGAACCCCTCAATACCCCATTCCATACCAACACCACTCTCCTTGTGTCCACCGAACGGGACATTGGGCGCCACGTCAAAGTGCGAATTGATCCATACACTCCCGGCACTCAACTGACGGCCCATCCTCTCTGCGCGGTCGACATCCTTGCTCCAGACTGAAGCACCCAGCCCGGTTTCGAGAGCATTGGCTCGATCGATCACATCGGCCTCGTCGGACCATTTCAGCAGGGGGACGATAGGACCGAAAGGCTCCTCGACGACGATGCGCGAGTCCTCGGGCGGGTTGTCGATGATGGCGGGCTCGATTAGGTATCCTTTGGAGGATTCGCGGACCTTGCCTTCCAGGGCCACTTTCCAGCCTCGTTTGTCAATCTCTGCATACATGTCCTTGACGAGGTCGTATCTATTTATCGGTCAGCTTTCGTTGCAGTTAAGGTCACCATTGAAAACTTACTGCATGCTGTTCTGCACTGGTCCCACGATAACCCCATCCTCAAAACCACCTCCGGTCTTAATATTACTCTTAGTAAACTCCACCATGGCATCTCTAAACTCATTATAGATCTTCTCATGGATGTAGATCCGCTTGGTCAACATGCAGATCTGGCCAGAGTTCAGAAACGACAGAGTCGCAATCTTGGGCAGACACTTGTCGATATCCACATCCTCGCAGACAATCGCCGCATCATTACCGCCCAGCTCAAGAACATAACGCTTCAGGGTCTTAGAACAGCTCGCAGCAACTCTCTTACCCGTAGCTATCGACCCCGTGAAGCTGATCATGTCTATCCCCGGGTGTGAAGTCATCCAGGGCCCGAGGCTATCGTCGCCGCTGAGGACTTGGAAAACACCAGGGGGAAAAATAGACATGCCGATCTCGCCGAGCTTGAGGTCACAGTATGGAGTGAAGGGAGACGGCTTCATGATGATAGTGTTGCCTGTCATCAATGCGGGACCAACCTTCCCCAGGCCGAGGAGGATGGGCCAGTTCCAGGGGACGATAGCGCCACAGACGCCGAGAGGAGGAAACGTGGACGTGATTCTTCTCTCCTCCGTGTCCTCCAGTATCTCATCCTTGACTTCCATTGTAGCAAACGCACGGAGCCAGGTCAGGGTCAGATCCACCTCTTGTCCCGCCAAGCCCAGCGGCTTGCCTTGCTCCATCGTCTGCAGCTTTTCTAGCTCATGGCGATTTTCCTCGATCGCATCGGCGAAAGCCACAAGGAGTTTGCCGCGCTGCTCATGGGTAGTCTTGGACCATGTCTTGAAAGCGGTTCGGGCATGTTTAACGGCGAGATCCAGCTGCTCTTCGGTCGCGACTGGCACCTCGTAAAGTGGTTTCTCGGTGGCTGGGTCGATCGAGTGCCGAGTCGTCGGGGTCGGGATGAACTCGCCGTTGATAATATTACCGGGATAGGTCTAGAGGACTGGTTAGCTGTGACGAACACGGATGAATATGGGGCCGGGGAAGCAGACGGTAAAGTCGATCTTGACAGCCATGTTGGTTCTTGTGTGATTCACGGAGAGCTTGTTGGCGATTGTGTGAAAGGATACGGTCAGTCATTATAAGCTTGAGCATCCACAGTACATATAAACCGAGCGGCCGCCCGTGCCGCCCGTGCTATCGAAAGGCCATGGTGCTAGCGCTCATTGGGACGTCCGGCGATACAAAGAGGTGAGATCACAGCCTTTGGTTCCGTTTTCCCCGCTAACCGGGGTATGCAGATACGAGCTTCGTCGGACGGAATGTAACCTGAGCCAGGGCACTGCATTTGTGACACCTCGGCCCAACCAACGCAAACGACCACCTCTGTCCGTCTGCAGTAGCAATAGGACATGGGTTATTTAATCCCGCACGTATCAACTCCCTGGCCATCAGATCCTGTCACTGTTAAACTCAACTGTATGACTCCAAACCCAAATGGGCGTGATGTCGCTCGCTTCTCCACAATCCGTGCTTCCCGTCGGATAGTCTGCCGAACGGGAGATTCTTGATTGGTTCGTGATAAGAGTTCAATTAGGAGGCGTTTCGTTTCGTTTATCTTCATCAAGGGTTTTCGTCAGGAAACCCAACTGCCGTCGAGCAAGGTAAATTCGTCCAGATCTGCCGTATTGCGAGCATGGAGCAATGGCTTGTGAAAGGCCCAGGAGGGGAGTCAGTCCTTATAAGGCCACGGACGTTTCACTCCTCAGTAGGGGCCGTGACTCGCTGCGCAAACGATCTCATCCCCCAAGATGGCCCTAGACCCCCTCACAGCCTTCACGGTCGAGGCATGGACATACCTGGGAATCAGCCTCGTCGTCGTAGCGTTCCGTTTCATCACCCGCTGGCGATGGCTTGGCCTAGGAGGATTGGCCGTTGATGATTACTTGATGGTTCTAGCAGGGGTACGTTTGGATTTCCTGCATCAAATAACTTGCAATCTAACGGCCATGTCAGTTGCTGTTCACTGCCGAAACTGCCACGGCTCATTATGTCGGGGCTCGCTGGCAAGGACTGGCCAATTCGTCAGGCTCTCATATTCTCCATCGGCTCAGTATTGGAACAAGTGTTTCGGACATGCACGAGTACTGCGCGAGTCTCGTAAGAACACCTAAGGATGCTAACAGATCCGCCTTTGCAGTATGACCGACGAGCAACGCGCCGCTCTGGATTCGAATAGCGAGGAATACTACAAGCGTTTCCACGGCTCACAGACGCAGCTCTTTGGCTGGCTCGTCTATACCGTTCTGCTCTGGTCCCTCAAGCTATGGTGGCTTTTCTTCTTCAGGCGTCTTGGGGATGGCGTCGACCGCATGACGCTCAAGATCAACATCGGGTTCGTGCTAGTGGGAGTCACATTTTTTGGAACCTTTTTCACAATCCTGTGTTCGTGTTGGCCGATATACAAGAAGTGGCAGATATATCCCGACCCAGGAAGTGAACCTGCCCGGAACAGGGGCTTCTGCTTACAATCGATCTTATCAGATATCTGCTACCCGGCCATCTCACGTGTTCAGGCTTGGACCCTGATCTGGACCAACTTGACGACTGATCTGTATATCATGTCCATTCCTTTGCGGTAAGAGATTGACTCAGCCTTGCCTCTTGCCAAGACACTCATCACACTGCTAATCGCCATTTACAGATGGTCCGAAACGCCCACATCACCAAGGGCAAGAAAGTCGCTCTGGTGGTCATTTTCTGCGGTGGTCTCGTAACAGCAGTCTTCGGCGGCCTGCGATGCGGCTACGTCCTCCAGGGCGGGATCGAAGGACCTCAACAAGCTGGCCAATGGTCCTGCCGCGAGTCTTTCGTGGCCATGATTGTCACCAATCTTCCTGTTCTGGCACCGCTCATCAAGCGCGGCTTGATAAGAGCGCGTACGGGATATCTAGGGTCTGGGGGATCTCCATCTGGGGGACACCAGGTACCAGCAAGGGAAGTAGAAGCTTTCAACTCACGACGATAGGTGGGAAGGGGAGGAAGAAGAGTGCTTTTAGGCACCCGCTGTCGTTGCCTGCGGACACAGTCTATGAGCGATTTGGGTCTGAAGAAGAGATCGCCCAGGGAGGGCAAAAGGCCACTGCTGTTTCTTCTACCAGCCGCCTTGACTAGATGATGGGTGGATTTACAAACGGACTTGCCGCTAGCGGTAACTATTAGCGACGAGATAATGCATACTATTAGCACTTAAAGATAGCTATACACTAGATAATCGATAGCAAAGGCATTTATTCTATATCTTCTTAATGTAGGTACTGTTTATGAATATGTTTACTTTTCGATCAACGCTGACCTGAGACATAAGGTAGTAAATATAATATGCCCGGCCTCTAGGTGAAACACCCTCGCCAAAATATTCCTCTTTCTTTCACCTAAGCCAAGAGTCAACCCAAGTACTACTTTTAATATATTTAATGTTCAGTCAACTCACTTATTGCCACCCAATCCAGCCTAGTGGATTCTCTTACCTAAAGCCAATCCCGAGTGGAGTCCGCCCTTCCTCGACATCCCCCGAGTCTTTGCCGCCATCCACCCCCGACATCGCAGCCTCGCAAAACACCATCATGACCGACCAGGAATGGGAAGAGACATACAGAGCCATCTCCCGGTCCCTCGCCAACAGCTCGGACGGAGATGCCAGCCCAGCCGCGGACTTTGCTCTCCCGCTGCTGGACGTGGGGCAGGCTTTCAACTCCCACGATCCGGCGACCATCTCCCCGAGCATTCTCCAGGCGTCGACCGCGCCGCCAAAGATCGGCAACCGCTTCTCCTCCGAGTCAGTCAAGATCCTGCGGACGTGGTTCGCGAGCCATGAGCGCCATCCTTACCCCTCCGTGGAGGATGTCCAGGATCTGCAGGCCCAGACGGGTCTTACCCGTCAGCAAGTAACGAACTGGTTCGCCAACGCCAGACGACGGGCAAAAGTCCAGCCCTCGCGGCCGTCGTCCCCAATGGTAGCTGAGGAATTGCACTCGTCGGGCCAGCACACGCCCATCGACACTCCTCGCAGACGCGCAACGCCCGCTCCGTTCGAGCACATGAACCCTCTGCAGCGGTGGGAAAACTCCCCGCCCGAGCACGAAGCCGCAACGGTGCACGACATCTCCCGCGCCGTGGCGGCCATGTCGGGCCGCGCCCTCCGCAGCCGCAAGACCCGGAGCAACGGGTCGTCGGTGAGCAGCACGGGTACATCGGTCTCGAGCCGCGATTCTGGTTCTTGCAGCTCGGCGCATTCTCACCATTCGGCATCGTTTGACATCTTCAAGCGGCATAATCGAAGGAGGCGCACGAGAATGAGGCGTCAGGAGGTGAGGACGAATCTGCTGCAGGCGCAGAACACTTATCAGTGTACATTCTGCACCGAGACGTTCAAGACAAAGTACGACTGGCAGCGGCATGAAAAGTCCCTGCACTTGTCTCTAGAGAACTGGGTTTGCTCTCCTAATGGACCGACGGCTATTCATCCAGAGGAAGGCCTGCTATGCGTATTCTGCGGCATAAAAAACCCGGACAAGACGCACCTGGACAGCCACAACCAGAGCGCCTGTATAGAAAGGCCGATAGACGAAAGGACATATCACCGCAAGGACCACCTCCAGCAGCATCTACGACTAGTGCACGCGTCCAAGTTCCTAAAGTGGCCGATGGACGAGTGGAAGGTCATAACTCAAGAAATTCGGTCGCGGTGCGGCTTCTGCGGCATCAACCTCGTGACATGGGGGAGCAGGGTCGACCATCTGGCCGACCACTTCAAGGCGGGGAGCACGATGGAGCACTGGAAAGGAGACTGGGGGTTCGAGGCCAAGGTGATTGAGAGGATTGACAATGCCATGCCGCCATGTAAGTTGATCCCTTGCAAGTAGGCCTCGCTGACCGTGTAGATCTCATACACCACGAACGCAATTCGCCACTCCCGTTTGCTGCGACAAAAGGGCCTCCAGATACGCCGACAAGTGCCTACGAGTTGATCAAGCTAGAGCTAGAATATTACATGCGAAACTGCTACCACGCATACGGGAGTCTACCCATAGACTCTGAGCTGCAGTTCGAGGGCTGCTCAGTGATTCTCGGAGCAGAAATCATTTCGATAAACCCAGCATCCACGGCCCCATCCTGGCTCTGGGACATCTTCATGTCATCAGCCGAGATAGCTAACCGAGCGAGACTCCGGCCAACAAAGCAGCTCGCCGAGTCACGCCTAAGCCAGCTCAAGATCAACGGCAAGGGCAACATCTTTGAAAACTGCGAGCTCGAGGCCTCTCTGCGGCAGTACCTAGCGACGAATGCTTCACTGGGACATGTGCCATCCGACTCGGAGCTCCAGCAGGAGGCGTGCAATGCTCTAAATCGCGTGGAGAGCTCGTCGCCCAATCCGTCAAGACGGTTCCTGGACTTTTTGATGAGGCTGGTCTGGGGTTCTACGGCTTGGCTTGCGCCTGTGCGACAGAGGTGTCCTTCTCAGGTGCCGAGCAATGAACTGAGCCAAGACATGCTGTGGACAAATTCTATGGACGTGAACGCTTTAGACGCGGAAATGAACGTCGACTATCAAACGCTGCAAGGACCGTGGACACTATCACCTGAACAATCCCTGCAGTTTGATCGCTCTCTATCTCCCGGCGACTATCAAATATCACCCCCTATGCCAGCGGCACAGAACCCAGCTTTCGAGTCAAGGACCTTTGCCCGCGACAAGATCCGCACCGCAACGCCCTTCTTCTTAAACGACAACAACAGCTACCGGCGGCTGAAACGAGAGCTCTCGCGATTCGTCATGACCACCATGTCACCTAACAATCCCAACAGCCATGTCCCCAGCGACGAGGAGCTCAAGTACCAGGCGCGGTGGATTTTATACGATGAGTGAGTACTCTGGCCTGGAAACAAGCACAAACTAACAATTCAGCGACGATCCCTGGAATCAGACGCCGGTTGATAACGCCGAGTGGTTAAGAGAGTTTAAGAGAGACGTTGGGATTGATGCAGGGGTGTAGTCTACTCGGCAATAGGACAAGCCCCCAGATCCCTCTTGACCGGAGCACTCTCAATCGAAATATCAAACTCAAAAATGTCCATCGGTATTCCCAGCGTAGTGCACACGTTTGGAATATCAACAATGCCCGCGATAGAGCCCCTGACAGGTGCGCTGGACAAGAGGAGATAGATCTGCTCTCCAGAGTAGCCTACTTCCATCAGCACAGTTCACTCAAGTCTCGAAATACTCACCAAACTGCTTGAGATACTCAATCGCGCGCAGACAAGACTGTCTGTACGCCACCGTGGCATCCATGTAGTGCTGCTTGCCCTTCTCGTCGACCGAGAAGCCCTCGAAGATGAGGTACCGTGAGGGGCCATAGGACGGACCCATCTCTCCGGGCCTGAAGACAGGGCTCTTGAGGCCTCTCGACTTCATGCCGCCCTTGATGAGGTCGAACTTGATGGTGATGATGCCGGCCTAACAAGTCAGCGACTGAATTGCAGCTTGCAATAAGACTCACCATCTCGATGGCGCCGCAGAAGCTAATCTCTCCGTCGCCTTGACTAAAGTGCAGGTCTCCAACAGAGAACTTGGCTCCGGGAACATGAACGGGAAGATACGTAGTCGATCCCCTGCTGATATTGTTAATATCACAATTCCCCCCATGCTCCGGTCTGCCGGGAATCGTTCTCGCCCCCTCAGCAGCAATCCTCTGATACACATCCCCCGTCGCCTGCCCGGCATGCGCATTAGTCTCATTCGGAGGCTGCGCAACCACCTTTCCGGGATGCGAGTCCGCCATAGTTGAGATGAGCCCCGCCTCACGACTATTCCACTCGGACAGCACCTCTGCCGACGGAGCACATCCCAGGATTCCGGGGTGAATCAAGCCAGCGAAGCGCACTCCGGGAATGTGACGGCTGGTGCAATACACGCCGTCAAAGTCCCAGATTGCCTTTGCAGCATTGGGGAAATGTTCTTCTAAAAAACCACCTCCGTTCTTCTGTGCAAATACCCCTGTGAAGCCCCAGGGAGAGTGGTCAAATGGCTGGACGTCTGTGATGTTAACGACGAGGAGGTCCCCCGGCTCGGCGCCCTGGATTTCAAAGGGACCCGTCAGGTAGTGGATTTTGGTGAGGTCAACATCGCGCACGTCGGCGGCGCTGTCGTTGTTCTGGATCTGCCCGCCGGTCCAATCGAGGCACTCGATCTTGACGGTCTCACCCGGCTGGACGGTGCCAATGCTCGGGACTGAATGGTCAGTGAGACCTCTCAGACTCCAGGAGGGGTCATACCTTCTGGGTGCCATCTGTTGTGTAGATATGGCTGCTCGGAAGCAGGGACGTCGAAAGAGACGGATTGGGCGGTGCGGATCTTGCGAGACATGATGTATGGATGATGGTGATGCAATTGGGTTCTGGGGGAGCAGGGCATTTATCTTGGAGAATTGAGCACGCAGCCACGGTCGCATCGCTTGAGTACAGATTAAACCGACACCCTTGATAAGCCTTTCACGCCCAACAGCAGGGATTCTCCCAATAGTGTCTCCTCATGTCAACTGCGTCCTGCCCGCAGATAAGCTGCACAACGTCGTGTGACCGTCGCGAGAGAGAGCATTTCCTGATGCAGCAGGTAACAGTGACATGATAGCGAAGGGGTGGATGGATCAAGATGACAATCCCGCATCCAACCGCTGTGCTTGGGATGGTGTCCCGAAGTGGCTAGTAAGCGTCGCCGCCCTGGACCACATTTGAGGGCGTTCAATACCAGTACGCAACCACTTTTGAACTTCATTCCGCAGTCCCTCTACACCTGGACGGGAGCCTCGATCCTAGCCATGAAGCCCCATCCTGCTCTGATTTAACTGGTCCGTTTCTGCCCGCTTCCCTTACGCAACCGCAGCAGCTGGAGATGAGGCCGCTGCAGCGAAACAGCCAAACTACTCGTCCGGGGCGCATAACTTACATGCCAGCCCAAGGCCTGGCCACCGGACACCACAACCTCTCTCGGTACTTGTATATTTCCTCTACGGGACTTCATTGACCATTGCAGCGGTTCAGGTGTACTGTTGGTCATCAAATGGAGGCCATGCGGGCGGCTAGTGAAACGTCTCCACGACTGGGATTAGAACCAACAGCCCGTCCACAGCGGCTGTTTTGAGAACATGAGGACATTGCCTATTCTTAAGAGCAGCTAACACCCATTCCAGTTTACAGGCCATCATCAGTCCTTTTCCCTCTCCAGTTTCATCACTAGTATTCTGCGAACAGACGATCATCGTCTCCACCCGTCCTTTTCAGTAATTAGATAACGCGGCACCTCATACGCCTGCCATGCCATCCAACAAAGACCGTCTATATGTAGCCCTCTACGCTCGGGGAGGGACAACAAAGATGCCAGGCGGCGAGGACAAGTTCGCCTTCCCTATTCCTCAGAGCCCTTGCTCGCTTGTGCAAATACTGACGGGCTGTTCTAGATACCACTGGGCCCTCCTCGTCGGCCCCAAGATTGAAGGCAGCGAGTCTCGCGGCAAGAGATTCCACGCCAAAGAGCGGCTCTCTGGCGGCACCCAGTCAGTCTGGGAGTTCAGTGAGCAAGAAACCGGCACCGCATCCACTCTCATGATTTTAGTTCGCGTCCAGATTGGCAAGATCAAGAACATGAGCAGCGTTGAGGCCATTATGAGGAGCGTCCCCGTCAAGGGTGGGCAGCCCGGGTGGAATTGCGTGGAATGGGTCAGGGAGGCATTGGAGGCACTGCAGAGAGACGGCAAGACGATAGGCACCTCAAATCTGAACTGGGGCGCTGTACGTGACACAGCCATGTGGTATGTCGAGCAGAAGGCTACCGAGCATCGCTTCGATGGAAAGGCAGCGCCGGATCAATTCGACGCTAGCAGAGTGCCAACGTATGATCTCCTGGAGCAAAAGGAGTTGATATCTTGAATCATCTGCCTTAAGTAGCGATGTTTTGTTCATGTAGACTATAGAGCAAGATAGAATTACTTATAAGCACCAAAACTCAGAACTCCCCAAAGTATTGCCGACGAATCTTTTCCATCTCAAGTTCACGAGGTAACGGCGTGAGGAATCCATCTACAGCCTCTCTCCAGAACACATTCCGCGGGTTGACATGCCACGCTGACGTGTACTCCCAGTACGGTGGCATCCAGCCAGCAGACTCCCAGTCCACGATGCCAGTAACCTTATCACCGAGCGCCATGATGTTGAGGCTGCTGAGGTCGCCGTGCGTAAAGACGGGTTTCGGCCATCCTTCGTTGTGAAATTCAATGAGCTCCCTCAGCCCCGGCAAGGCCTCTTCGTCGTCTTGGAGTTCAAGCCCGTGGCGTAGTTCTTGATGAAAATCGCGTATCGTCACGAAGGGGCCCCAGAACGACTTGTCAGGAAGACGCTGGTCGAAAATCGCGCCACCATCGACGTTTGCTACGCCGAAGCGGCTATCCGGAGGAGAGATGCTGCGGAGTTGCGCGGTCATGGCCTGAAGTTGCGCGAGAATGCTCGCCTTGGACTCTTCCGACCGTTGCGTCCAGTCATGCGACAGGTCGCGCCCGGCGATCCTCTCCATGAGGATGTACACGCGACCCTTGTGCTCAAAACTGGTGTAGACCTTGGGAACCGGTATTGATGTGTGCTGCGCCACGAACTGCATCGCGTTTGCTTCCGCTAGGGTTGTGAATCCCGTCGCTTTGATGCACAGCTTGGACGAGACGAGGAGGATCCGCGCGGGATGCTTACGCAGGCGGCGGATCCACGAGATCCTGTTGACGTTATAGAGAAGAAGGGTGATGAAGCGCATCCAAAAGGTGTCATTGATCGGGCGCGACTCCATGGCGATGGGATGGCATGACTGCGCGTGGCTTCTCAGGCGAGATTGGATGTAGTTTTGCCAGCACAGGTGTACCCAGCGGCTTCGAAGTTCAGGGCCAATTACTTGCTTAGTCATTGTCATTTTCGCGATCAACTCTGAAGTAGGCCAGGCCAACACAATAATAACTACAATGATTTCCAGGAAAATAGGGGCATTATAAAATGCTCTATTGCGCAATAGCCTTGAATCGCTTGTCGATCGGGGTCCAACTCATTCAGATCCGAGCTGAGACGGTATTAGGTGCCATGTCGACTTGCCGAGACCAAGGGGCTCAGGGCCTGGGAGGGGTTAAAATTGCAGTGAAACCCATCGGGCTGTGCATGATGCATATGTCGGAGTCCCACCAAATAGGCCGGTAAAAGCGGCACAAGTTCTGCCGCTAGTCTAACACGGACTCGGAAGAGGGGCATCGCGGGGGAGTATCTTGGCTGCCGGCGATAACCCCCGACGGAACCCCGCGTTATCAACGCAGGTATCCTGATGATTTCCTATAAGTGAGGTCACCCGCTCTATTAGGCACATGTAGTGAAGCGGTGATAGCATCAAGCAGCATGGACACCATCAAGACATTCCCCCTCGGCGACTTTGCCCTCCAGAACGGAGCCATCCTCCCCAAGGCCTGGATCGCCTACAAGACATTTGGTGATCCTTCCTCCGCAGCAGTCCTCTACCCGTCGTGGTTCTCGGGTGCCATCTCTGACAACGAGTGGCTCATTGGAGAGGACAAGGCCCTAAACCCGAACAAGTTCTTCATCATCATCACGGCGCTCTTTGGAAACGGCCAGTCTACCAGCCCTTCCAACTCGGACATCAGCCCCTTTCCCGACGTCTCCTTCTACGACAATGTACGAGCGCAGCACCAGCTCGTCACTCAAGGATTGGGCATCAAACACCTCCGCGCCGTCCTGGGATGGTCCATGGGCGCCGGCCAATCTTTCCAGTGGGCGACGCAGTTCCCCGACTTCATGGACATTTGCGTCCCCTTCTGCGGCTCGGCAAAGACATCTCTGCACAACCAGGTATTTCTCGAGGGCGTCAAGTCAGCCCTCCTAGCCGCCAAGGGAGCATCCTCGGCGGGAAGCTGCCAAGGCCGAGTCGAGACAAAGGCCGAGCGCACATGGTCCCCCCACGAGAAAGAAGTCGGCCTCAAGGCGTTTGGCCGCGGCTACGCAGGCTGGGGCTTCTCCCAGGCGTTCTACCGACAGGAGCTCTACAAGACGCACTACAATGCCCCCGACCTGGAGACTTTTATGCGTGACTTTTGGGAGAAGTGGGCTCTCAGTAAAGACCCTGAGAATCTGCTGGTGATGCTGCAGACGTGGCAGAGCGGCGACGTGAGCAAGCAAGAGCCGTACAACGGGAGCTTTGAGAAAGCCATGGTGGGCATCAAGGCAAAGACGCTGGTTCTCCCGAGCAAGACCGATCTCTACTTTCCGTAAGGCGCCCTCTCGTGTACCAGGCATTGCTAACAAGTCAGCCCCGAGGATTCCGAGTACGAGGTCGCCTGCATGAGGCCCGGGATCGGCGAGCTGGATGTTTATCCATCCATCTGGGGGCACTGGGCGGGAGGACCGCCGGGGAATATGGAGGATGTGAAGTGGTTGGACGAGCGGCTCAGGAAGCTGTTTGAGGAGGCACCGCACAGGGATGTAGATGGTCTAAGCGAGGCAACGGGCCAGATCCAGCTTTAGATGTTATGTTGCATGTAGTTGAAGTTATCTCGCATATAATTTGAAATTATCCTGCATGTAATTGCAGCTCATGAGCCATTTTCATCGGGGGTGTTATCAACTTGTTCTCATAAGGCGTAGACACGCAATGCCGTCATGTCTGATAAGCATCTTTAGGTTGGCACGCCGTTTCCATTGCAACTTACACGTCAAAACAAGGCGCAGCCGAGCATGTCGAGTTAAGGCGTGGACTAGCTCGTCCAACTAGGGCGGACATGTCCAGACAAGGCGGAACCCCACACACCATCGCCCTCAGAATCGGCATAGAAGCAATCAACTGCACTCCCATTGGTCATCTGGCCTTATCTAGATCGGTGGCTTGCGGCTCGTGACCGGATGTAATTCAACTCATTGTTCGAGTCTTTGACAGGACGGCTACACCGCGACCTGCCAAGTACTCTGGACATCCGCGATTGAAACAACTATTTGAAAAAAAAACCACGTTCTATAATCAATTAACATCTAAAATCACCTAAAGAAACATGGATATCATACCCCACGCCAACGCGGGGAAGGTCTCGTGGTCGATGCCGGCAGTGACCCATGCTGCAAACCCCGTATCCACCTTCTAGAACTATTTCTAATAGTAATGCATCCATTGGGCACGCGTCAGGGTCCATATCGGGGGACTTGTCACATTGACCCTTGGCGGAGCCCGGGTTATCAGGGTATCGTCGGGGTTCGGAGGCCGTGGCCGGTCACGCCCTGTCCAGACTCGCCGACAAGGCGGAGACGAGGCCGGAAGGGTTCCGGCCACGATGTATATAGACATCCTCTTGACGCCCAAGGTCCCAAGGGCAATCATTGACCAAGGACAACCACCAACACATCTTCACCATGGCAGCCATCAACACCCTCTTCCCACACATCCGAAAGGACCCCTCTGAGCTCCCCCAGGGCAAGGACCCCTTCACAATCACCACCCGCACAGGCTACCTCCCTTTCTCCCTCCCTTTGACCAGACTGCCCTCGCAGTTTGATCCCCTTTCCAACCTCCTCGATGACATGCCCATCCTCAAGGAGGACGGCGCCCCCGGGTTGCTCGCCACCTTTGAGCTCGGTCCCCTGATCGACAACGGGGCTCTGCCTGACTTGACTGCCGAGATTGACAGGCTTGTTGTCCCCGGTACGAACAAGAGGGACATGGCTGCCATCACGGCTGCGTTCCGTGACTACAGCTTCGTCGCGTCGTCGTACCTCCTCGAGCCGTGCTGGGAGACGTACAGCGCCAATCCGGACAATGGATACGGCCTCGGTCGCCAGACGCTTCCCAAGTGCATTGCTGGCCCGCTCGTCAAGTGTGCCGAGATGTAAGTTGCAAGTCCCAATGGAACGAATCAAGCTGACGGGTTAGTCTCGACATCCCCGCCTTCATGTCGTATGCCGCTTCATACGCCCTCTACAACTACCACCTCGTGCACCCCGAGCAGGGCCACGACGAGTACGAAAACATCCGCCTCGTCCGAGCTTTCGAAAAGGGTCTTGACCCCAAGTCTTCTGAGGCCGGCTTCATCCTCACGCACATCCACATGGTGGCCCAGACGGGCGGCCTCATCGAAGGCGCCGTCGACCTCTTGTCCGCCGTTGAAAAGGAGCCCAAGGACGGCTCAAAAGACAACAAGACCATTGCCGCCGCAAAGGCCAGCCTGGAGCTCATTCTCAACGCAATGCACATTATTGAGGCCAACATGGAGGGCATGTGGAGCCAGTCCCGTCCCAAGGACTACATGACCTACCGCACTTTTATTTACGGCATCACCAACCAGTCCATGTTCCCCAAGGGAGTCATCTACGAGGGTCAGTACGACAACAAGCCGCAGTTCTTCCGCGGCGAGTCGGGTGCCAACGACGCCATCATCCCTCTCCTGGACCACATCTGCGAGATCCCCATGCCGCCCAACCCCCTAACCGACATCCTGGTCGAGTTCCGCGAGTACCGGCCCAAGCCTCACCGCGCGTTCCTCAAGTACGTGCGCGAGACGGCTTCCGAGCTTGGTGTGCGCCGCTTCATGACCGAGTCTGGAGACTTGAGCCTTGTGGTGCTGTACCTGCGGGTGCTGGACCACGTGCGGAGCTTCCGGTGGAGGCACTGGATGTTCACCCGCGAGTACATCATCAAGCACACGAGCCATCCTACTGCAACGGGAGGCAGCCCCATCATCACGTGGCTGCCGAACCAGCTGGGTGCGGTGATGGACCTGATGGAGGATGTCGCCAAGGGCTCTGGCCTGTGGGCGGTGCTGGAGGAGGGGGTCTGGAACGGGGGCGGATCTCTGCCGCAGGAGGACTTTATCCTGGTCAAGAAGATTATGGATAATGTGGTTACGCAGAAGAGCCAGTTGAAGAAGGAGGTGGAAAAGTACTGCAAGGACCGGGGTGTTTAGTCTAAGATTAGTTGATGAGTCTTAAATGTTCCAGGATATTTCTCTGTTGATAACTGTAAATACCGCTCAAACTCGGTCGAGTTCACTTATACATGCATTCAAAGATAACTTTTTGTAACAAATCTTATCAGCCTCACTTGACCACTTCCCGCGCTAACCACGAAACAAACACCGTGGCTCCGACAAATGACGTAGCACGCAAACTCTTCAGCGGCAACCCCACACGGACTCGCCGACTACAGATTCATGCACGGGCAGTCCGGACAGGATCAGTAAAGTTCAATCAATTACATGCTACGTAAATATGCTACAGTGGTATCATCGCTTAAGCAATAGGCTCACAAGTAAAGGCCCCGCGGACCTCGCCATTGCGGAACTTGATAACCTGAGATTGTCAGCATGAAACACCACAGGCGGATGGACGGACAACTTACAATATCGTCAATGCTGGCGTATGTGCCGCCGACAAGCACAACCATGCCGATGAGGAAGATGACGGCGTTGGCAATGCTCAGGGGCAGGTTCTTCTTGGAGTGCCAGGGTCCCTCGCGGATGAGCATGAACCACATGATGGCAGGGAAGTAAAAGGTGAAGCCCGAGATGAAGAGCGACGACGAGATGGACAGCAGGTCGTTGAAGAAGGGGATGGCCTCGGCAATGACCCAGGCAACGATGGTGACGACCGTGATGAGAACCAGCCAGGTGATCCAGCCCATCTTGGTGTTGATGAAGCGGATGATCGAGTCCTTAAACATGCGGCCGTGGATGTAGCGGCCGACGACGGTGGTGTTGATAGAGCCCGAGATGAAGATGACGGGGAGGGCCACGCCAAAGGCAACCTTGGAGATGAGGTCGCCGGCGGAGAGGAGGGCAGGAGACTTGACCTCGGGGCCGACAAAGGCGTAGATGAGAGCACCGGTGAGGGTGTAGATGCCAATCTCGATGAGACCGAGGGCCCAGATGGACTTGACAAAGTCTCGGGGGGTGTGCATCTCGTCCATGAAGCTGAACTGGCAGACGGCAAAAGAGTAGGCAAAGACGATGTTGGTGATGGCGATGAAGGCGTCGGTGAAGCTGAGGTCCTCCTTGGGCCAGGCAGACCACGCGACAGAAGATAGACCACCTTCGGCATCGCCGGCCTTGATACCCGTGGCGATGATGGTGATGCCGACGGCCAGGGCGATCGAGGCAAAGTCGATGTAGCCGAGGATAGCAACCTCCGCAAAGGAGGGGGGCACAGCGACGAGGAGGAGAATGATGGCAGACACGACGCCGAAGACGAGGGAGCAGGCGCCGTTGTCAGTCAGGTTGAGGAAGGCAATTGTTCCAGTGAGGCAGTGGGATCCAACGAGGAAGATGAGCTGCAGGGAGAACATGACGCCGACGAGCTAAAGAGTTAGTACATCTACACACAAGAAACGAGAGGGAAAACTAACCTCGTATCCGAACTTGCCCATCATCAGCTTCCCAGCATCGGCATAATGCGAAACATGAGGGAAAGCCAGCTTGACTTGACCAACGACGTAGGAGGTGTAGATGGCGACGAGGCCAAGACCAATAGTGAGGATAGTACCAGCAACCATACCAAGAGTCGCAAACGCAGCAGGAAGACTCAGACAGCCGAGGGCAATGGCCTCGACGATGAGAACAACGGTCAGGCGCTTCCATCCGAGGCGGTGGAAGTGGGCGTTGCCCTCGGCGGCCTTTTGCTTCTCCATGTCACGGCGGTCTTCATACTCGGTGGATTCACCGACGCCGGTGTTGTCAAACATGTCTGGGGTGTGGGGGGAGCCTTGCTCCTTTGTGTCGAGGGGTGCCGCGTTGGCGGAGGGATTGATGTGGTCTGCCATGTTGAAGCAGAGATGTCAGGGGATGTTGAAGATGGGAGGGCTGAAGGATGTTGGAGGGAACGGCGAGGACAGTTATAGACGACAGGAGAAAGATAAGAAAGAGGGGGAGACAGTTGAGATTATGTAGGCACAAACCCTGAGGGGAGATAAAGAAAGGTCAAAAAGCTGGAGACCCGAGAGTGAGGCCGAACTTTGTACTCGAAGCCAGACGTGGGTCAAAGGCACGGGGTCCCACCAGGAGGAGGAGGAGCATCGCCGTCGAAGGCATCTGGAAGGGTAAGCCAAAGACGTAATACACTCAGCACCCTTCGCTGAATCCCCTCATGCTACCCCAGACCCCAAACGTCCCCACAGAGAGATTACAATCATCACGACATGATGCTTGAAAAGAGAGGGCGTGCCGAATCCCGACCAGTCCAAGTTGACGGAGAGTTGTTGCTGCGTAGAAGCTTTGGAGTGTGGATCGCCATTAAGACGGGGCCAGATTCAGTTACCTAATGCGGAGCCGGCATTGCCCTGGACAGAGCCGCTGCTTGGCTGCCTCGCTGTTGCGATGTGTCACCGAAACCACCGAGACGGGGCCGGACACGGAGCAAGAGGCAAGGTTTTTCTGGCTGTCGGTTCAACACGCCCGGCTGTGCGGCAATAAAAAAGGGGGCGAGAAGGGAAAAAAGAGTGTGTTGTTTACCGGTGGATTCTCGTCTCCCCAGGTCATCATCGTTTTTCTGCGGAGAAAGGCAGATTGGGTTGAGGAGTGCTGGAGTCTTTTTACGTACAAGCAAAACCTTGGGCAGTTCAGAATGCGGAGCTGCAGACGGCACTTGAGGTGTTGAACCGAGCCAAGACGGAGGGCCATGCGGAAGACTCACGGAGCGGTCGCCGGACTGCCGTCTTTCTGCGCCCGAGGGCCAAGACGGAGCAGCTACTGCTCGCCTCCGAAAATTTTCACCGGCCTGTCCGACAGAGAAGCGTCTGGCGGCAAGTGATGATCAGCCCTGGGCTCGAATTGTTCTCGAAGCAGCGCTAGTCAGGGGTCGATGTGGGTACGGGGATTGAGAGAACCACTGAGGGAACCAGTGCAGCCGGCCCAGTGCCACCACAGTGGGGAAGCCTGGCTTATCTCCGTTGCTCTATCCAACGGAGGATTGAGAGTTTGAATGACCAGACACACGTCGGACACACGAGACACGTTGGGACGTTGTCTGGTGGTACGATGATCATGGCCAGAACTTGACCACGGCCCCTGCCACTAGAGGCATATTTTCCTCCGTAGCCTCCGTAGCCTCCGTAGCCTGTGTTACATGCGCAAGCCACCGGCGCAAAAGCTGCCAGGGCGCGTCAGACGCCCTACGCCTTTTTCCCTCGGGGAGCATTGACCCGCGCAATAAACATAAAGTAATAGGCGGTTTTACGGTTCCGTAGCTGCCGCCCGCCACCTGATCCTCAGAGACTGGAACAAGCTGGCGGCGACACGAACCATGGTCGGCATTCGGGATTGCATGCATGGGCAGAGGAGAACAAAATACACATTTTCGCCTATCTGCGCAGTAGCACCTATCTCTGCACTGTCTACTCAAATATCATCCAGTCACCAAAACACCAACCAGTTGGTCAACGTCTCTCCGTATTGGCCGCACGCACCAGGGATTCCTGTGGAGTCTGGAGCCCACAGGCCCATCGATCTTTGATACGGATCTAATTTCTAATAGGATTATGAGTCAAGGAAATGTCCCACAGACGGCCGACCCCGACTTCTTAAACGGCGCGTGCGGCCCTCGTCCGACGGGGGGATCCCAGCGCATCTGGGTGGAATCCTGCGCGTGGTAAGGTGGATGGGGGATTATGTCGTGAGTTTGGGCCTTGCATCAGGGTTTCCTGCCCGTGGGAGCTTCGTCGGAATGCCGGATGAGGAAGTTGGCGAGGTTCCTTGAACGAGTCAAGGTTTTTGATGACGAGTTCAATATGCACCAATCAACTATGCGGCTTGACGCATGCTGTGCATGAAGCCGAGGACCGAGGCCTAGGGTAGCCGTCTTCCCCTACTGTTTTCTTTCTACATTTACGTCAAGTTCTATGAACACGGTTTAAATGATTGATTTGCTCACATCTATGCCGAATGTTGCGATAATTGGCCATGGTGACAACTTCTATGGCAATGGGAGCAGCAATGGAAACAGACCTCGCTATCCAGGCCAGACAGCTGTGTGATTGGTTTTTACATCACAGCCAAGCCGGATTCTAACTTGCTACGTATTATCTATAAAGCTTCGAGATTATAAGTATAAGAATCAAAGGTAGCCTCTTCCCGTATATTTTTTTTACCACAGGCCTGGCAAGGTTACCTAGGTAGTCCTATGGCAGCCCAGATTGTGTCGTGCAACTATGTACCAGTCAACCCCCATATTGATACGTAGACGTCGGGCAAGAGTAATGGCAAATCCACCATGAGCAAACATGAGAATTGCCAGAACTGTTGCGAACAGGCGAGTATATCTTGTAGCAAAGAAATTCTGTTTAAAGTGTATTTTTGCATACATTATACAAGACGGATGGGTCGCTGAAGCGGGTTGAGTTGGTTGAGTTGGTTCTGGTCAATGAACTGGCTTCACTTCCACCTGGGTTGGTTGAAATCTTCTCCTTGGATCTACACGAGAATACTCGACCGTTTAGAGGTCCAAGAAGCGAATATACGGTAGTCGGCCGTCAACAAGATCAGCACTTAGTCTTTGTTGGAGATCCTTGCCTTGGGTTCCTACCCGCTGAGGTCCGGGCTATCGACCACGGCGTCAGCAATGACAAGAGATATCCCCCCCTTCTTGTTTTGTCCCCAATAAGTCAAATCCATACCCTTTGTCTTCCTCACGGCTCAGAGACTGCCCATCGCTTCAGCATACCAGTTGACCTCTCAACGATCCGAAAGAATGAGCCTCTGCAGCGACTGCGCAGAGCTCGACATCTGCAACTTCAACATGGCAGCACACCTACCGCCGTTGGCACTCAGTCTAACAGTCCTGGAACCAAGAAGTCTGAGAGGGCGCCGGTTCTGTGCTCTACTATGGGGCGCAGCATTGGATCTAATCAAGGCCTACGGCCAACAGGTTTCAGAACACATACAGGGTGAGAACATTGCCAGATAAGTGCCGCTGGCTCTGGCTCCACGCGGCGGATCAATTCGCGCGTTCTATGAGTGACGGAGGAAATTGGCTCATCACGGGAGAGTTTATGACTTCAGAGATCTGTCTTGCAGCCGAGGCTGGTGAGTTTCAGCACCAGTGTTTCCTGTACGAGACACGTCTAATGTTTTCCAAGGAGAGCCGGGCGTTTCGCAGCGGAATGCTGGGCGGAACATGCCTGGGCAGCAACAGGGACTCTCCTCTCTTTTCCGAAGCCCTGGATCAATGGCTGAACCAATGCATGACCGACAGCAAGGGACACGCAGCATGCGGCAAGCTACTATCCGGAGAGGCACGGCCGGAGCTGTCCGAGTCACCCCTTCCAACGCGGTGCGTCAAGGTGGCAGAGTCAGGTCCATCTCGCAAACACGCTCCGTAAGGGGCAAGTATATAGCCCTCAGCCATAGATTGCCATAGATGGCACGAGAACACAGAAGCCTGCACCACCTGTGTCGAATACACCAACGCCTGGAAGGAATAAAGACGGGCGAGCTAACCCCGACCTTTCAAGATGCCATTGCGGTTTCTCGCGGCCTTGGAATCCCATATATCTGGATTGACAGCCTCTGCAGAGCGGCGATAACGATCGCGTGGAGCCGAGAAGCCAAGAAGATGGGCGAATACTACCAGCACTCGCTTGTGACTATCTGCGCTGTCAGGGGCGCAGAGGACTACGGCTTCTTGGAGATAAGCGCCCAGCGATGGAGTCTATTGCCCAGCTGCCATCGTCGAGAACGGCAAACGTGCTGGCCACGTCTACGCATATCGACAGCTGTTGAAAGCAGAAAGACTGTTTCTCGTGAGGTAGATCAGAGCAACTTGATGTCCAGGGTTCTCGGACGTCATATACACCGCTCACGATTACATCCCGGTTGCCAAGAATACATGCTGCCCTGCCGCATAATCTATTTCGTCGACTCCAGCGAGGCCGGACGATTCGAGAGGCGCCAGAAGACAGGCCAGCAAGAGGGGAGAGCAGGTTGTTCCCTCGGCCTCTTCATACGCCTTCGGTCTCTGGAGGGGCGACCTTCACTACCGCCTGCTGTGGCGGCCCGGGCACCTCACGCAGCGGACTGCACATGCACCGCCCCATCGTGGTCATAGCTGTCTCTCTGCAGCCCTATTGCGTGGCCCAGACGACACAGGCGCCATTACCAAGACAATAGTTAAGGATAATAACTACAATTGATCAATGAATGCTCGCTGTCATGTCACAATCTCGGAACCTCTAACACTCATGTAAAGATTGAATTACTATTAACACTAAGAAACTTTTCTACCTTTCCAAATGCTCTGGATATCATGTGCCAAATTCCAATCATGTCGTAATGCCTGCCAGGCGTGTATCCCGTACGCCTGAATAACCCAAATCGTATACAACCAATGTCATGCACTACTCGCTCGGATCCATCACCACCTGCAGCGGCGCCGTCAGCTCCAGCTTGACATCCCCATCCAGCACCAGCCGCAGGCTATAAACCCTCGAGACGATGCACGCGTGAAACGTCGGCACAAACATCTTGTCCGCGACGGGCAGCTTAAAGGGCACCTCGACAGTAGCAGTATGGAAGATGGGCGACTTTTGGTTGCTCGGATCGACATGCTGAGTCCACTCGACGGTAGGTCTGCTGGTCTTTGGTAGCGAGACAGACTCCGGGTACGCAAAGTTCTCCATCTGGTTCCCCAGGTTGGGCAGGACCTGCATGGGCGCCTCTCGGAACCATGTGTGAGCCTGGACCTTGAGGGCCGCCGAGTTCAGCTGCGGCGGGACGACGTCGGCGCTGGACGGCTCGAAAGTGAGGGTCACGGGGATGGAGGATTCGTTGGCGTCGTGGCCCTCCCTGGAGAGGTGCACGGCGGCGGGCTGGGCTGCCACTGCGGAGATGCGGCCCTGCACAGAGGAGAACAGGTTCTTTCGGACGTTCTTTGACTTTTGGAGGCTGTATAGCTTATCGGTCTCGGCGATGCTCAGCGGTGGTTCTTCGAAGGTCGTCGGCATAACGTTAACGGGGTGCGAACTATCGGCCACGACGACGAGCCCCCTCCTCGACCGGGTTAGAATGTGCGCCTTGACGCTGTACTCGATGCGCGCCATGTCCGGCGCCAGGTCGTCCTTCTCCCAGCCTCCCAGCGTCGGCGGCAGGCTCATGTGCCTCTCCCACAAGTCGTCGGAGCTGATGCGGTGCGTGCAAGCCTGCGAGGACAGATGCGCGGGGATATTAAAGTTGAACGGAAAAGTATACGTCCTCCCCGCCTCAAACACCCTCTCGGCCGGGTACGCATCCTCGTCGACGGGCATCTCCAGCCGCAGGAATCGATGGGTCGTCAGGTGCGTCACGTCGACGCCGTCGCGGCGCGTCTCGGCGGATCCTACAAGGGCGATGTCGAGGTAGTCGAAGGCGATGTCCCTGGCCGGCGTGACGACGACCTCGCCCGAGACCTCGCTGTTGGTGGTGTACACCTTGGAGCTGAAGTGGTTGGCGAGCGAGACCTTGACCTCGGCCCTCTTGGCTACGCGGGCGGACCGCAGGACAGAGGCGAGGGCATGGGTCGCCATGCCCCAGGGGTGAGCGCTGCTGCCGCGCTGGATGCCGATGTGGTCGTACTCTGGCGGTGCCATGGGCAGCTTGTTGTTGACCTGGTCAACGATGGGGGACTTTTCGGAGAGTGCCATTGTGACTGTGACTGATGAGGGGTAAGACTGTCGATGATTGCCCGATAAAAAAAATGAGGGCCTCGCGTCTATTATACCCAACACCTGGACTTGTCAAACTGTTGCGCCCTGTGTTGATGAGACCCATGACGATGGACCCATGACGACCCACGACGACTTGACAAGAGGTAGGGCGCAATGGTGACATCCGACCCCGGCAGCCCGATTTTACGGTTGGGCGCTCGCTTGGCATTGGATGTGATACATGGAGTGGTTGCTTATGAGAGTTTGGGGGTGATGTAAGCCACCGTTGAACGGATGATGGGACTCCGAGGAGGTCCTGAACTGAGGACGTTGTAGCGTGTA
The DNA here is from genome assembly GCA_033030565.1 of Fusarium nematophilum. Taxonomy (NCBI): domain Eukaryota; kingdom Fungi; phylum Ascomycota; class Sordariomycetes; order Hypocreales; family Nectriaceae; genus Fusarium; species Fusarium nematophilum. Next base: position 89,976 of record JAVIXY010000063.1, read on the forward strand.
AACTCCAAAATCCCCAACTTTGGCGTCTAGACCCGCTGTAAATATTTACGATTTGCGGGGCCGCTTCGGCTCCGTGAGCATTGCCGTTGTCCTGAGTTGAGCATCTGCCGTCGCAACAGTTGAATCTTCAACTCATTGTCTGTATAAAATCTCAGTTACAATCCATAGCTACAGTTCACAACTACCTACAGCTGCTGTTTCAACAACCATCGCATTTGTCAGATCATCGGCTTCCCTCTCGACCCATCCGACGTCGGATCCCAAAGGGCGAGACTTGACATCCAGTCTGAGTCACCTGGGCTAATAAAAAAAAAGCCACAATCCCCCGACACGAATGCCCTTTCGAGGCCATGACTCTCGAGCCTTTCCTCCAAGGGCTCGCGTCTCTAATTGAGCCCCTCGTCGTGGGGGGGACTTTCTCCATTATTAATCCACCTACACACCGCGCCCTTCATGTCGTTGGCGCCCTTGTCAACCACCCTGGAGCCAACTTCAACGCCTTTTTGTTCAGGGATGGGCACATGAGCTCCACATGCAACGCCATGTGGTTTATAACGTGTTTTCACGAAGGATGGAGAAATATTGTGCAATTGTTGTGAAGAGTTGATAATGACGTGATGCCTGTTTGAGAGCAACGATTGTTGAAAGTTGTTGGAAGGCGCGGTCAGACACGGCAACTTTCTGCAATATCAGACCGGCTTACGACCAATTGACCTCGCTTGCAATTTCTCGACAATGGAGCTGAGTAATCGGCAGCAATACCGAAGGATACCTCATTTAGCATTGAAGCAAAAATGGCTAAGAATAATTCCTGCTTCAAAGATGACGCTGAATTGCGCCTTGTTGTCCTCCCGGACTGGGCCTGGAGAGCACTCGGAGGGCCACCCGCTATCTTATCGCTATCTTATCTGAAAAAAGTCTGCCCCGCGACACCAAACAATTTCGCATCCCCCACCACTGACCTCAGCATCAACCCAAGCACATCACCATGGCCTCTTCGGACGCCCAAAAACCCATCCACAGCCTCGTCCTCGACACCGGCCCCCTCATCAAGAACGACCCCCCCGCAAACACCCTCCGCGCCAAAGCAGAGCAGCTCTACACACTACCCTGCATCGTCTCCGAGATCCGCGATGCCGCCACCCGCTCTAGGGTAGAGACCACCCTCCTGCCCTTTGTCACCCTGCGGTCGCCCAAGCCGGAGAGCATCAAGGTCATCAGGGACTTTGCGAGGCGGACGGGGGATCTGGCTGTTCTGAGCAGGCCGGATATAGAGGTGCTGGCTCTGGGCTATGAGCTGGAGTGTGAGCGGAATGGGGGGGACTGGCGGTTGAGGAAGACGCCTGGGCAGAAGGGGTTGAATGGGAAGCCAAACAAGACCGAAGACAGGCCGGCCGAAGAGAACACAGTCGAGGACAAGCCAGAGGGCGAAAAGCCTGCTGAGGGAGATGAGCCGGCCGAGGGAGAGACTCCAGCCGTTGCAGAGCCTGCGTCAAAGGAACCAAAGACGACGGAACCTGAGCCCAAGGAAGAGAAACTGGAGGAGGCCGTCGAAAAGCTAAACCTCGAGCAACCCAACCAAGACACAACAGCTGCAGACCCAACACCCGGCGAAAAAGCAGACGAGACCATCGAGGCCGTCGAGGAAGCCTCCTCCAGCGAAGCCTCCGACGACGAAGGCGGCTGGATCACGCCCTCCAACCTCAAAAAGCACCAAGCGTCCTCCTCCTCCCCCTCCGGCTCCTCCTCCACCCCCACCCCAAAGACCCTCCAGGCCGCCGTGCTCACCTCCGACTACGCCATGCAAAACGTCGCCCTCCGCATGAACCTCAACCTCGTCGCCCCGACCCTCACCCGCATCACCCACCTCAAGAGCTGGGTGCTCCGCTGCCACGGCTGCTTCACCATCTGCAGGGACATGGCGAAGCAGTTCTGCCCTTCGTGCGGCCAGCCGACGCTCAACCGCACGAGCTGCTCGACCGACGAGCACGGCAACTTCAAGGTGCACCTCAAGCGGAACTTTCAGTGGAACAACCGCGGCAACGTCTACAGCGTGCCCAAGCCGGCGCACGGCTCGGCGAATGGGCGGCTGGCCAAGAATGCGGGAGGCAAGAATGGTTGGGGCAACGACCTGATTCTGGCGGAGGATCAGAAGGAGTACACGCGGGCTGCGGACGAGCAGCGTCGCCAGCGCAAGAAGGACATCATGGATCAGGACTATCTGCCGGATCTCCTGACGGGACACAGGTCCGGGGGCAGTGGGAAGATCCGCGTGGGAGCGGGACGCAACGTGAACTCGAAGCGGAAACATTAGAGTCAATGACCATGAAAAAAGTTGAATTTTGCACTTTTGTCTGTGCCAAACGCCTGTATACCGTAACGCCGTCTGTCCTCGTGTCCTCCTCATTCCACCTCTGTCCACCTCTCGATCTTTCCACCGATCGTCTCAGCCGTTGTTGTATACCGCCATTTATTGCTCCTCTGCACCTAATTAGCTTATGCTTGTGTAGAAAACAATCGCACTCACTCTGCTGCGTCAGGAGAAGCTCGAATCGCCGCTTGAGCGTGACGCGCTGTCGCGACCACTTGTCATCCGGGGAGAAGCGCGCAGGGTGCGCAGACTTGGTGACCTGGCCGTGGGCGACCTTCTTGAGGGTGTAGAGGCGGTTGCCGCTGGCGTCGAGGGTGTACATGAGATGCATTTTGGCGATTGAGCTGTGCTTGTTGAATTGGTGCTGGTGGTGCTGGTGCTTGAACTGTCGTAGGTCTGGGCTGGTAGAGAAAAAATTTGGACGACGGGGCTGAGGTCACGTGTGAGGCTTATCGTTATCGTTGGATGCACATCCATGGATCCACCAGCGGCTATTGGCCCGCAGGGTTCTAGGACTAACGAGCAATATCTGCGGACAATAATCCCGAATATAATATCAAAGACAGCATCACAGCATAAGTGCAAGAAATTCTTATGCAATTGCACAATTCAATTCAATTGAGACGAAACAATCTGAGATCTCATAACAATACAACCGAAGGGCGTATAAAGTTGGCTGTAAACAAGCAACAGTAAGGACAGCTGAATCCACCAATCCAACTCGTTCCACCAATCCGATGCGTCGACTACATGGGCTCGCCAACTCGGGCACTCTTGGTGCCAGCCCATCCCTCCCGCTCGTAGAAGCGAAACACGAGATCGTAGTCCTCAAAGTCGTGGACGATACGATCGATGCGTCGGTACCCCCGCACAGGGTCGACCAGACGGTTGGCAGCCCAGCCCTTGGTGTCGTCGTCGCCCATGCCGTAGGGGTTGTGGGCCTGGGCCTTGGCCTCAAACAGGGTGACGCTGAAGCGGCCCGGCTTGAAGATGTTGACAACCTGCTCGATGATCTCGGTGGTGGTGCGCCCGCTCTGCCCCCCGGGGACGTTTGTCTCGAACGAGGCGAACGAGCAGTGGGGCTCCGGGGTGACGTGCACAGTGAAGTAGTGCTCCGACTTGGGGCCGCCCTCAGCCACGGTCGACGGGGGAGGGGGGACGACTCCGTTGGCCGAGAAGCCGCAGGGGCTGAAGAGGTAGGCGTCGACGCGCGCGTCCGGGTAGTCGGCCGTCGGGTAGACGCTGGAGAGGCCGCAACTCTCCGACACGACGGTGCCCAGGGCGTGGCCCTCGGTGGTCAGGGCCTCGGTCGAGTCGAGCATGTTGCCGTCGATATCCTCGTAGTCGGCCCCGTTGCAGAAGACGTCCACTTCGTCAACCGGGTCGGCAAGCCCGCCGAGGCTGTGCACAGCCATCTTGCGGGCATCCTGGGCCTCCACAGCCAACTTGTCGCTCGCGACCGCACTCGCGTGTGACAAGTAGAACTGCTTGGCGTTCTCAGGATCGAGGTCCGTCATGAGGATTTCGAGGGTCTCGTCGTGGTGGCCGCCGGGGGCGGTCCCGAAGGAGGTGGTGCCCACGGGGATCCTAGCTGGCGGGCCGTTGGCCTCGGACTCGGGGGTGCGAGGCGGGGTGAGCGCCTGCTGGTTCGGGGACGTGATGTACAGGTACCAGTGGTCGCCGTTCATCTTGCCCACCATGTAGGCGCTGCCGCCGTCGAACATGTCGTCGAGGTACTTGACCTCCTGCTTCCAGCTGCGGTGGGGCCCTTTCTGCTTCTGGGGGAACAGAAAGTTCTTGCGGCTGTAGAAGACGCGGTAGGGGGTGGCGGCGGCGCGGATGTCGTCGACCGAGCTGGCGTTGTGGAAGGGGAACCCGTGGGCGGCCGCGATGTGGAGCATGCGCTGCAGGCCGAGCAGGAGGGTCGTGGTGCCGCACGTCTTGAGGATGATCTTGTGGGGGAAGACGAACATGCTCGACTCGGACAGCAGGTAGGCGTCCATGTTCTCCGACTCGAGCACCGACAGGACCTTGCAGTTGACCATGTCGAGCATGGGCACCCAGGTGTCGGCGGGGACGGCCTTCAGCCCGTTGCAGGGCGCCGTGGGGGGGAGGGTCGTCGGGCTCGGGGCGAACCAGACCTCGAGGAGCTTCTCGGGGCCCTCGAAGGCGTCGGTCGAGTCGAGGTCGGCGGCCACATCATGGTTGATGGTCAGATGGGGAGTGGCCGAGGCCGGCGAGAAGGTGCAGTTCTTGGGGACCGAGGTGGCAAACATCTTGTGGATTAGACGGTTGCAGGCGGCTTGAGACAAGAAGTGGTTGTTTCTTTGCCCAGATGGCAGAGTCCGCGGAGCACTAGCTGCCGCTCAAACAGACTATGCGGCGTCTGTTTGAGAGAGTAGGCCCACAGGTACGGGGTCTTGTCAGATGCTGGCGGAGCCAGCAGCAATCGGTCGGGTATGGGAGCAGCTAACGTCTCTCGAGGGGACGTTAAGGGGGTCGGAAGCACACGGTGTGGTAGAAGCGCTCTTGTGACGGAATGATGGCAGGTGGAGGGGCAGCCGAGTCGGTCGGGGATCGATTCGGGGGCGGTTGAGGGTCGACGTGATCGACGAGTCTAGGGTCCTCGTTAAAGGGGTGCTATCGGGGCCTGCGACTGTCAGATGGGTTCGTGTCCTTGATCGAAAGGGCACCTACTTGGATGGTCGCGAGAAGAGGAAGCGCAGAAGATCCGTCGGCCGCATAGAAGCCCAGAGGAGAATACCGGAGAGGAGGGTCTGACGGTCGCGAGTTACGGCCGTCGAGTGTCTTTTGGACGGTGGAAAGAGTTATATGCGTTTATTCGACATTGAATTTCGTGGATTGACGATGGCTAGAGCAAGACGATCGCCACGGAGTCGCGTGAGGTCTTGGTAAAGGCGCTTGAGATGATGCGGATAAAGGCTCAGGCGTGGGGTTTTCGAGATGTCCACGCAGGAGCAAGCAGAAGACGCAAGAGTTTGGCGAGGAGAAGAGCAGGCTTGAAGCGAGAAATCTGGGGGTTTTGATCAGGAAAAAGGACAGGGACAAGTCGGTGAGAGAATTTTGGGTCTGCTTTATTTCGAGGAGGGGGGTTGGTGGGTTGTTTTTGTGAGGAAGTAAATTTCAATGGAGGTCTACAAGGTCAGTGCTAAGGTCTCAAGCAGGCGGTGCGGTTCGGAGCGCGCCCACTGTGCGACGGCTCAGGGAGGGTTCCCCGGGGGGCATGTCCCCGGTTGCCGGGGCCTGGGCTGGCCCAACTGGCGTCGTCTCCCCCCTCTTCCAGCCAAAGTCCAATTTTTTTCTTCTTCGCCTGAGCTGCCCAACTGCAAGTTTTTTCGTCAAAATACCCACCCGCACTGGGCTCCTTTAGGCACCTCCAACATCCCTCTGGGCATCGTGAGTGGCTTCGCTGGCTGCTTCAACGCGTTGCTGTGGGGCAGGGCTCTCGACATCCTTGCAAGTTTGGCCACAGGCCCTGGTTTTATTTCGTCATACGTATTTCTGATGCTGACTCTATTGGGTGTTTGGTCGGGGCACGGCGTCTGTGGCCGCACGTTGTACCTGACGGGCGGGTTCCAGCCGGAGAGTACGAAGACGTTCTCCGGAGCGATGGCCTCCAATGACGATACGCCTGATGTCGTGCATGCAGGAGAACCGTGGTGGCTTCTGTAGCCATCCCACCGTCTGTCTCTGCCTCCTGAATGCTGCAGGCTCGCATTGTCGGTGTCCGAATGCTTGCTCCCCAATGCCTGCTTCCATGCTGATTCTGGCGTGACAATGCACAGCCTGGCGACGGCCCGAGAAAGGGGCGTATTTGTGGACCGGCAGAATCCAAATGCTTGGCCATGCTGGGGCATGACACATGGGATCCAGGCAGGCAACACGCTCAGGTCTGGCCATTGCCGGCCACATTAGCCAGCACCTTGCCCGTGATTCCCTCAAAGACATGGAACAGCGAGCAATCCCGGTATTTATCAACCAAGCTGCTGCCCCCTCCCCCCCGGGGAGCAGAAATGTCCTTTCCGTTGACCGTGGTGCCTGTCGGGTACGTCGGCCGCCGCCCTTCCTCGAGCAGCGCGATAAACTGCGCATCCATCGGCACGGATCCCAGAAACGGCACGCTGAACTCGTCGGCCATGGACTTCCCACCGCCGGACCCGAAGATGTCGGTGCACTCGGAGCAGTGCGGGCAGACGTAGCCGCTCATGTTCTCGACGACGCCCAGCACGCGGATGCTCGTCTTTGTGCAAAAGTTGAGCTCCTTGCGGACGTCTGCAGTGGCCACGGCCTGCGGCGTCGTCACCACCACGGCGCCCGCTACCTGACCCGGCCTCGCGTCCCTCTGCAGGGTCTCTGCCAGTGAGATGTGCTCGTCGCTAGTGCCCGGCGGCGTGTCGATGAGCAGAAAGTCCGTCTCGTCCCAGAGCACGTCCTTGAGGAACTGCCGGATCATGGCCGTCTTCTTGGGGCCTCTCCAGACGACCGCGTCGCCACGCTTGGGCAGGAGGAAGCCCAGGCTCATGGCGTGGAGGCTACCTAGCCCTTTTGCCTCGTCCGCCTCGTGGACGAGCACGGGTGCCCACCCGCCGGGAACCTGCGTGACCTTGGACTCCTCGATGGAGAGCATGCGCGGGATGGACGGGCCCGTCAGGTCGACGTCGAGGATGCCGACGGAGTGGCCTGCCGATGCGAGCGACAGGGCGAGCTGCGTTGTGACGGACGACTTGCCGACTCCGCCCTTGCCCGAGAGGACCTATGCACGTCAGCGAGGAATGGTGAGAGGCGTGGGTGACGAACCAGGACGACGTGCTTGACTCTTTCCAGGCCCATGATTCCAGTCTGAGCGTTGTGAGCAGGATAACTACGGCGGAACGAAAGCGACAGCTTGATAGCGAGAATGAGTCGAGATGCTGCTGATTAGAAAGCGTCGGGTTTTACTAAGCCGATGGACGGATTGGCCGAATTCCGCGGAGCACGGTGCGAACTCGGAGTTGATGAGGGGGAGGGGGAGGGGTCACTGCGATGTCATAGTGGATTACCCCGCTAACTTTTAGTGACGAGCTTCTAAAGTGCTGTGGAAAAGAGGTCCTGAAATATAGGGCTAACACTGCTGTGAGCGAGAGGCTGATTGGCACCTAAACATCATGAACTTCAACATCCCCTCCTCAACTCACCTTCACTCACCTCCCTTGACCACACAACATTCTCACTCGATCTGCTTATGTCAGCACACTCACGCGTCACTGGCTCTCAAACGGCTCAACACTCAACGCAAACTCAACAAGATTACTATCAAATGTTACCTGGGTATACCTCTATCTCCCTGAACCGCCATTTTATATCCCCTGGGCTGCCTATCCCATCGCCTCCATACCAGCCGCGCCTCACCTCGGTCAACCTCCGAGGACCAAGACTATTGCCAAACCGTCCTTCAAGTCAAGGCAAACAAACAACATTAAAAAGCAAATACGATGGACAATACATTCTGAACAGTCGAAAGGAAAAGAAATTATGGCGTCCCGCCGAAATGCCCTTGCCTAGAGCAATGCCACCACTCCCAAGCCTTGGGTCGCAGGTAGTGTTGGGCCCGATTACGCAGAAGGCAGCCTAACGGCGGCGATTCATCGATCCGACCCGGTGTGGTCTGGGCCCACGCAGGAGCAACATTTGTTGCTTACCCGAGGTGATGGGGGATCGGATCGTCGCCGCCCTGGGCGTTCTCAAGTTCAGTCTTTGCTGGGCTTGGTGATGGCTGCTGTGGAGAGCTGCTATGAGATTCTGAAGCTGTGTCGTCTCGTGTATGGATCGAGCACTTGCTCTTTATCCTCAATTAGAGGTCTGTTGTTGTGTTGGACCCGGCATGCCGAGTTCATGTGCTGTCCTTCATGTTGCGGCAACTTGGTGCAGCAGAGGGGACAGCCGTGGCGGGAGAATCAGCCAGGAACTGGACCGACTCCCGCTTGCAGATGATGATGGGCTTGCTCTGGGCGCAGTAGCCGAGAAGCTGTGCGTGCTCGGGTAGTGACTCGGGCACGGCGTCGGTGAAGCGGACGATGGGGCCTCCGTCAAAGGTCAGGCCGATGACCTCGCCGCGGTACTCGTTGTCCGAATCTGACTCTTCATCGGGGTTCACCGAGATGGTGTTGCTGTTCTTGTGTGAGCGTTGGTTTGCATGTGGAAGCGGGCGAGTCACTCACGCTTGGCTCATTGGGGGCCCGACGGTGTCGTCAAAGTCCATCTTGCTGCGCTGGAGCTTCTTCTTAAGACGCTTCTTTGTGCAGTCGTGGAAGAGGTGGAGGAACCCAGCAATGACGAGCACGGGTGTTCCGAGAGCAAGAGCCCAGGGGCTGCATCAGTTAGCACGCGTCAAGAATCCACCGGGGAGTCGACTTACGGGTGCCGTCGGTTTCTCAGCGAGTGTGCCAGGGCGAGGATGATGCCGACCATGGCGATCAGAGATCCGACTTGGATCATGGTCCAGGTGGACCAGTACAGCGAGATGAGGTCCTCGCCGTCGCAGAACTGCAGGGCCATGATGATGTACGCCTCCATGACGACGATGACGGTCGAGACCACGACGCAGGCCATGCACAGGAAGATTGATTGTCGGAGGCGCTTCGATCGTAGCCCAGGGTTGTGGCTGAAGCGTTCCAGGGCGTCTTGGCCTCTGCTCCGGGGTCAGATATGTCAAGAGTATCAAACCAAAGAAACTCACCTGGTATAGGTCCACGAGGCGAAGAACAGCACGACCAGGTTGGACACAAACATGGCCCAGTAGATGATCTTGAACTGCCACCTCACCATGTGGGAAGCAAACTGGGCATACTGCTCGCACAGCTCCGGGTTGGGGGCCTCTCGGGCGAGTAGTGAAGCCATTGTGAAAGTTGTGGAAGTGTCTGGTGTCTTGCTCATTCAAAGAACACGGTCTGGACGCGGCATCCCCAGATCCTTATACTTGAGCGAGATGAGCAGACAAGGGAGGGCAGTGCAAAAAGACGTCCAGAAGCTAGCTCCCTGTCTCGGCAGGGCTACACTGAATGGGCTCTTGTGCGATGGACCACAGACCGACCCGCAACCAAGGAAGCGCACTGATAAGCAATGCCCATCGTCACGACGACACGCAAGTGCCGGGGGGGGGGGGGGGGGGGGGGGGGGGGGGGGGGGGGGGGGGGGGGGGGGGGGGGGGGGGGGGGGGGGGGGGGGGGGGGGGGGGGGGGGGGGGGGGGGGGGGGGGGGGGGGGGGGGGGGGGGGGGGGGGGGGGTTGGCTCCTCTGGTGTGCGTCCGCCAAGAACGACCAGAGGCGACAATCACCCTTGCGGTTGAGTCTTGGGCTTGACGGGGTGGAGCAGGTTGAGCCTGTGAATGTGCAGTATTCTTACCACGGTGAGCCCTCCGGCTTCGGGTCCGGCTTGCTCACCGTGGCCCGGAAGCGGTATTCCTAAATGAGTTGAGGCTCTGTGCTTTTTTTCTGATGGATGCCGGCAGGGGGGAGGCCGTATTGGGTTGGGAAGCAGTGAGCAGCATGCCTTCAGGCTTCGACCACGAGGGATGAACAGGACCATGATTGGCTTTCTGGTCAGTCGTCGTCTGGGATCGAGCCGCCAGGAGGCCAGAGATCTAAGATTGTTGTAGCACCAAGTCAGATCGGGCATCAGTCAATCTCGCAGACCCCGGGTCCACCCCCACCGGGCGCTGTAGGCTGTTAAGCTTTGTTTGCCTGCTAACCAGGAATGTCCCGGCAATAGCACCAGGATGAAAAGACGCCAAGGGAAGAGGCGACATGAGTACGGGAGGCAGTGAGGAAATGAAACGCGACGGCGGAGACAAGACGGAGCCGTGCCAAGCCGGGGAATGAGACGCCCCTGCTGAGTCTACCGGGGTGATGCTGCTTGACCTCCTTAAAGAGCCTGATATCTCGACCCAACCGTTCGGTTAAGCCCAGTAATTAAACCATGCCCATGCGACATGGCCTGGGAACCCTTAGAGTGCTTGCTTTTTGACGTGAAAACTCTTTCCCAATGCACGGCTGATCGAACCATGGGAGCTATCGTTGGGCAACAATTGCTAACTGGGCTTGCGGCTGTTCCACTCCCGACCCGTCGGCTTCCCTGCAGGGAGGCATGTGGCAAGCGCAAGGATGAGAGAGTCAAAGAAGCCAGTCATTGTCGACAAGGGGGCCACGACCAGAGGCCGCCAGCGTGTGACGGGCTCTCGCAGGACGGTGATTGTGCGACGTGGGCGCGCTTCGGGGTCTGAGACAGAAAAACAAACAGTTTGTATGACCCATTGACATCAGATGCCAATTGCTGCCCCTCGGAGCTCTGTTGATCTCGACCATCCACTACAGCGTTGATCCCTCGAGCCAAGAACTCCTCAGCCTCATCCGTCCACCAGCGGTGGATCCCATTCGGCACTTGATCTTCTGCCGTTTCCGCGCCAGGGGGAGCCCAAAAAAGTAGGGGAATTTTGGATCTCAGCCAGATCTGCCTGCAGCCTTACAGACGCAGCTTGTGAGTGGTCCGGTACGGTCCAGCTGGGAAAATCGTGCCCTGATTGTCGAGCCTCACAGCTGAGCCACGCCATTACCACTGGCTGCAGGAGTTGTTTCACTGGAGCTAGATCCCTGCTCGCTCATCAATCCCCTTCCCACCTTTGTTTCCAACAAAATCAATCTCGATAGCACCCGTCAATCGCCAAGTCGTGCATCTGCAGGAATGTACAACGTCGCCGCGTCATCCTGTCTCCAGTGACGAAACCGAGATCCATTCGCCTATCCGTGGCACCGCTTCACAACCTTACAGACGCGGAAGCCCCAGGCTACCTGCAGCGCAACTCTCCCTCGTGGCAGGCTTGTCAAGCGACGCGGGCATGCCGCCGAGCAAATTAAGCCTATTCATAACCTTAATGAACTGTTGCCTCCTCCCCGTCCATCCCGCGACATGTGTCGGCCGTACTCTAGATAACCATTGGCACTATTGCTCTCGGGCATCAGCAAGGTAAACCTCCTCGACATTCCCCAGATGTGGAGTTCCCCATGGCAAGCTTGCCTCAATGTCGTCAGCGACTGACAGAACCCATTTATCTTTCCCCTCTGGCTTATCGTGATCGACGCCTCTCGTTTCCCCTTCTTGGCTGCCAATTTTTTTACCCCAGCCACGCTATCGAGCCAACGAGTCAGGAATCCTGCCGATCCCTTCTCTGGCTGATTGGGAGCTAGGGAGGCACGATAACGCCAGAGTTGGTTGAGATTGGTTGAGGTGGCTGAGTCTCGACATTGATTCACCGACGCGTGGACTGAGACAGTTGACAGGAGCAATGATTAAGCTTATCTGGGTCTTATCCACTGTCGGGTCAGTAGGAATCCATCTGAGGTTCTTAATCCATCGCCGATGGGGTTCTCCAGACGGGATCAACGTCATGGTGGACTAGCTCCTAAGAATGATTAGTCTTGCGAATCTGTCATCAACCGGTCGTGATAGTCTCAATTTCAAAGTGTCCACTGTTGACGCATACGAGCTCGTGATGTACATTGTTCCACGGATTAGTCCATAGAACACTCATGACGATCCTCGACCCAAGATCCGTCTCCGGCAGCACACGTCTAGTTACCCTCACGGAGATTTGCAAGATGCCTCTCAAACTCGGCAAAGTCCCCCATGTCCTCCCCCGTCAGCGCCCAATCCGGATTATTGTACAGCGAAAAGTAGTACCCCTGATACTCCTCCGCATCAGCCGCCATGTCAAGCCCCTCGCTGTCCTGGAGAAACCACAGGCTCGAAATATTATCCCATATGTTGCTGTCCACTCCCTCCAGGTCGACCTCGGCTTGCTGCATCCCGGATTCACCCGCACCCTCTTCCTGTACGCCTAATAGGGTAGCATGCCTGGAATTGTCTGCGTCCCTCGCCTGGATGCCGTGGAGGAGGCCCTGCAAAAGTCCCCAGAGCCGCTGGAGCTCCTGCAGCCTCTGGAGGGCGATCGAGTTGCCCCTCTTGACCAGGAAGCGCAGCGTCTCCATAGCATCATCTAACCCCGGCGTGGGATTGATTTTCTCTCCGGCCCTGCACGCCGAGTCGAAGATTGCGGAGAGGATCATGATGAAGGCTGCTGAGAAGGTGGCGTCAAAGTCAATGAAGCCAAAGATTACTGACCGGTTAGCCTGGTTATTAAACAGGAACGAGTACAAACCTAGCATGTCTTTTTCCCGCAGCATGACAATAACTTTCAGTAACCGTCTCGCTGCCTCTGAGCACGTCCGGCATAACTTGCCCAGGGGCGAGTTGCTCAAACTCTCGCCCGAAGGTCCATTCCCGCTTAGTATTAGCTTGGCTACGTGTAGCATGATCGGCCGGATGGTGAGGAGCGTGGCCTGCTGGTCAGTCTGTGCCTTATCTGGGATGTTGGTCACATACCTGACACAGCATAAAGTGGAGAGAGGCAACTGTCCGCAGGGAGAGCTCCGAGCTGGAGTGGTACTTTTCGGGCTCGAGGTCGGACGGTATCTCTTGGGAGATGTCGCTGATGGCCTGGACGATTTCCTGGACGCTCGACACAAAGGTCTGTTCGGTCTGATGATTCTTTCCATAGATGACTGGACGGTTAGCTGGCGTCGTGGACAAGTGGGGGTCTTACCGTTGATGATTCTTCCTGTTACTCTGCCGATCTTGATGTTTGTGCGGAGGGCGGCAGCAGGACTGAATCCAGGCGAGTTTGTGGGTAGGTCAAGTTCGATGACCTCGTCGTTGATCCCTGAGGGATTGCCAGTAGCTGCAGCGAGGCGTCTGTCAAGGTTAGTAAAATCAAAAAAAGCTCAGCTTCTTACCTTTCTTGCATGTAGATAGTCCACCAGAGGCGATTCAGGTGAACCCTCTCCGAATGGGTATAGTGTTCCACGCCCGACAACCGATGGAAGCCGTGCGAGATGGCCAGCCGCAGAGCCGTGCTGATCTACTGGAGTCAGTATTGCATGTGATGTAGATGCTCAACTCACATAGATGTACGCTTCCTTCTCCCTGTTGGAGTTTTGGAGATACACCGCCAAGAGAGCCAAGAGCTCAATGCCTAGTCTTCCTAGTGCACAAAGCTCGCCCAGATGCGGCAGGTTCTTCTGGGCAAACGCAAACAGGCCAGCCCCAGGTAGACTCTCCCCGTCAAATTCACCGATAAAGAGCCGTCCAATGGCGACTACAACGATGGTCTCGAGGAATGCGGGAGTCCGGAGATGGGCCACCTCTTGTGACTTGGAGAAGGAGGTGATTCGATCTGAAATTTCACGAGCGTCAAAGTGGTACTGCGTCTGGCCTATGTAGAAGACGACTGCTTCCAGGAGTCGCCGGGCGTCCTGTTCGGTCGGGAGTTTGGGGATGCTGTCGACTGTGGGATGCGAGGTCTGAGAGGAAGGCGAAAAGTGGTTTGGGGGAGTGTTTGATGGTCCTGAGGATTGGTTCTGGGGCCCCAGGAGATCCTGGACTTTGGAACCAAAGGCATGGCTTGAACTTAACGAAGAGTCGGCCGGGATAGCTACGATTGTGAGCAGTCTGAAGAAGTGGGAGGCGAGGCAACACACTCGATCCTGGGGAGACTTCCTCCGGAGGCGGAATATGGGCGTTTCCATGGCTGAAACGAGGTGATGTGGAGTGGGCGAATGGAGTGAAACTAGGTGAGACCTGTCTATTCGCAGGTTCTATCCAGAATTAGCCGTGCTTGTTAATATCTTTGGCAACATACCTCTCAAGGACTGAGTATTTTCTCGAGATTCATTTTGACTAAACAGTTAGCAACGCACAGCTCAACAGCACAAGACATACCCATGGCTCCTCTTCAGATGATGATCCGGAATTCTACACTCCAGCCCACGCTTCGCACACTGCTGGCAAGGGCTGACCCCCGAACACTTGACCTTTTTTCTCCGGCAATAGTAGCAGCTGCGCAGTTAGCGAGAAGATGCACGAGGCCAGCAGGCAGACTCACGCCAAAGGTGCTTTCGTGACTCTGTCCCTTGACTCTGGCTGGGAAGACATTCGTCGAGGTGGCCGAATAGACGGCCGAGGACTGGGTTCCGGAGCCATGACGGGATGAGGCGGAGGTTGCGGGGTATTTGGAGTTCGGAGGAGGTCGGGATTCGGAGGCCGTGTCCGAAGCTAGTGCGTCGAACGATCTAGATAGACACCCTGGACAGGGTTTACGATTGAATCGTTAGATAAGTCAGGTTTCTAAGCTTTACCATCTAATTACCCTCCTCGATACACTTCCTCGCATACACAGACCCATTCGCCCTAGGCACAAACTTCAGCCCATTCCCATTTCCAACTACAACCCCCGCCTCATCCACAGGCCCATATCCACCACCACCGGGTGTAAGGATTCTCATGCGATCACCAGCTTGCACCCGACACGCCGCCTTTCCGCCAACATTAATAGTACGTCCGTTCTTGCGAATCCACAGGTTCTCGCCCCTCGCGCCGGGTTCTCCTCCCGCCATGCCGTACGGCTGGAAGGCTCTCCGCTCGGAGAGGATGCCAGCGTGCATGTCGATGAGGTACTCCAGCTCACGCACTATGCCCTCGCCTCCTTGAAACTTGCCTCGACCACCACTCCCCTTGCGCAGGCTAAATTGGCGAAGCAGCACGGGGTACCGCCTCTCTAGAATCTCGGGATCCGTAATGCGCGTGTTAGTCATGTGGCAATGCACACCATCTTCACCATGCCACGACGGTCCCGCTCCGCTCCCTCCAGCAATAGTCTCATAGTAGCCGAAACCGTCCTCCGTGGCAAGCCCAAACGTAAAGTTTGCCATGCAGCCGTTGCTCGCGGCGCACATCTCGAACGCCTTGAGGATGACGTCGACGATGCGCTGGTTGGTCAGGCCGTTTCCGGCTGCGACGGCTGCGTCGGGGGAGGGCGAGAGGAACGAGTTGTCTGGGATGAGGAGGTCGATGGGGAGGAGGCAGCCTTGGTTGAGGGGGACTTCGGCGTTGACGAGGCAGCGGAGGGTGTAGATGGTTGCAGAGTTGCAGATGGCGATGGGAGCGTTCCAGTTTCCTGAGTTGTCAGTATGCTTCTATTGCGTATCTGGGTGAGTCTTACCATATGCTTGAGGACTGGTGCCGTTGAAATCAAAGACGGCGCTTCCCGTCTCGGGGTTGACGGTGATCTTGAGCTTGATGCGAGATCCATCGTCCATAAAGTCCTCTGCTTCAAAGACGCTCCGTCCTTTATCTCTACACATGGCTTTCAAGGTATCCCGGACGGCATTCTCAGACGCCTTCTGGACTTCATCCATGTATAGCTAGGCCTGTTAGTGAAGCCTGGTGATGGGTTGGTTGACTTACCGTGACTGTGTCGAGAGTAAACTCTTCAATCAGAGAGTTGATCAGGTTCACTCCCTTCTGGTTTGCCGCTGCCTGTGCCTTGATATCCGTGATGTTATCCTGGATGCAGCGAGCTCCCTGGCACCCAGGGAACCTAGCAGGCGCATACAACATGGCTTCGAGAACCCTGTCCTCGTTGAAAACCCCATCCTCAACAACCTTCATCGCGTCAATCACCGCACCCTCCTCCCAAAGCTCCGTAGAAGTAGCTGGCATGCTCCCAGGAACAATACCCCCAACATCAGCATGGTGCCCCCTCGAAGCAGTCCAGAACAAGATAGTCTCCCCCGCATCATCAAACACGGGCGTTATAACCGTCAGATCAGGAAGATGCACGCCCCCCGCAAACGGAGCATTCGAGAGGAACACATCCCCCTTCTTGATGTTTCCATTCCAGTGCTCGATCTGCCACTTCACCGCAAAGGACATGGAGCCCAGCATGGCTGGTACGTGAGGTGCGTTTGCGACGAGACCCCCGTCGGCAGAGAAGATGGCGCAGCTAAAGTCGAGACGCTCCTTGATGTTGGTGCTGACAGAGGTCTTTTGCAGGGCGCGGCCCATCTGCTCGGCGATGCCCATGAAGCGGTTTGCAAAGACGGAGAGGCGGATGGGGTCGACTTTGGGGGCTGTTCCTGTTGCAGTTTCTAGGGGGTCGACGTCGATAACTAGCATGGATGATAGGGCTGTCGCGGTGGATCTTGGAGACACGACGATGGATTGTGTCTTGTCGATGACCATGGCAGGGCCGGTGATGGTATCTCCCAGTGATAGTCTGTCCAGGTGGAAGAGAGGGGCGTCAACCGTCCCAAGCCCCTCAAAGAACATGCGTGTCGTCTCGTCTGACACAGCTGTCCTCCTCTGACCGAGACCTTCAAGCTCCCTCAAGCCAACCTTGTCCTGGTCCGCCGTCGCAGCCGTGCTCCGAACACGAATATCATCAATCAGGATATCCCTCCCAGTGGGGGTGAACCCAAACTCCTGGTAATGCTGCTGGGTAAAGGCGCCCTCAAAGTCCCAGCTCTCTTCAGGCTTCTCAACCATGAGGGACGTGTCGCTGCCGTCGTACCGGAGATTGAGGAAGAACTTGGGGGTTATGGACTTGCACGTTGGATCCATCTGCTTCAGGGACCCCATCGCCTTGATCCGCAGCTCGTTGAGCAGGGGGATGACC
Organism: Fusarium nematophilum; assembly: GCA_033030565.1. Lineage (NCBI taxonomy): Eukaryota > Fungi > Ascomycota > Sordariomycetes > Hypocreales > Nectriaceae > Fusarium > Fusarium nematophilum. The sequence continues at coordinate 106,910 of JAVIXY010000063.1, forward strand.
TTGCCGAGCGACGACGTGGACAGTACCTCTGCGAACGGCAATCTCTCTTCCTGGACCGTCTCTGCCAGGGCGATGCCGTACGCTGACAGGACAGATGAGTATTTGTGCAGAATGACTCGCTTGATCTTGAGGGCTCGAGCGATATCGCACGCATGCTGGCCTCCTGCTCCACCAAAGGCTGCGAGGTTGTGATCGGCAGTGTTGTGGCCCCTAGCTTCAGTAAGAGCCCTGATGGGTCTACACATGGCCTCGTTAGCCACGGTGATGAACCCCTGGGCTGCTTCTTGCACGGTAAGCCGCGTGCCCTGGTCCCGGTTGATCTCGTCCGCTAGCTCAGCCATCCGCTGGTATGAGGCCTCGACGTCCAGCGGCTGGTCCTGGTTGGGACCAAAGATGGACGGGAAATACTCTGGGAGGATACGCCCGAGAATCAGGTTGGCGTCCGTCACTGTTGCAGGGCCTCCCTTGCGATAACACGCCGGTCCTGGATGTGACCCAGCGCTGTCTGGGCCAACGGTAAGGATTCCCTTTCTCCAGCTCAAAACACTTCCGCCTCCAGCAGCGACTGTATTGATATCCAGCTGCGGCGCTTGAACAGAGATACCTGCAGTTGTGCTCTCAAAGACATGCTCCAGGGCGCCAGCATACCGAGAGACATCTGTCGATGTACCGCCCATGTCGAATCCGATGACTGGTACAGGCTTCTCGGGGATATAAGAAGTCTTTGCGTATCCAATGACACCTCCAGCTGGCCCTGAAAGCAGAGCCCTCAACCCAGATAGTTTCTTGGGGTGCACGAGACCACCATCCGACTGCATGATTCTCCAGTTGACACTCTGCAAGCTCTTTCTGTCGACGCCAGACTGGAAGCCTTCCAGGTAATCCATAATCTCGGGGGTGAGGTATGCGTCTGTGACGGCCGAGCTGGCACGTGGGAGCATCCGAATGGCGGGAGACAGCTCTGACGAAGCAGACACCTGTGTGAAGCCAATCTCCCTTGCTGCCTGGGCGATGACTAGCTCATGGTCGGGAAAGGTATACGAGTGGAGGAGACAGATGGCGATGCTGCGGAAGCCCTCGTCAAAGGTCTGCTGCAGAGCAGCTCGAGTCACCTCCATATCGAGCGGCTCAATCACTCGAACTCTCTCTCCTGAGATACCTGTTCGCACATCGGATTCGACTGTTTCCGCCTTTGATCCGTTGGTCTGTGGCGCATCCTTGTCTCCTCGTTTGTACGCCGTCGAATCGTACAGAGTAACACGCTCGGGAACTTCGACGACCTTGGTGTATAGCAACTCAGGTCGCTGCACGTTGAGCGCAAACATATCTGGCCGTGACTGGTTTCCGATCTTGAGGAGGTCCTTTACCCTGTTAGAAATGCTTCAACAACTGTCTATGGACGTACTCTAAATCCTCGTGTGATGAACAGCGCTGTCCTTGCTCCCTGCCGCTCAAGCAGCGCATTTGTCGCAACTGTTGTTCCCATGCGGAGGGATTCTACCAATGTTAGTGACGTCTAACATGTCGAATCCGGCCTTACCAATGCTTGTGAGATTCAGAGGAGTTCCCTTGGGTATGGCCTGCCCGTCCACCTCCTCCAGGATCCTTCGAAGAGCCTCAATCGGGGCATCCTTGTAGTTGCTTGGGTCTCTTGACAAGAGCTTAAATGCCCTCTCTCTGCCGTCTGCGTAGAGGACAATGACGTCTGTAAATGTGCCGCCGCGATCTGCCAGTGTTAATATCAGCAGCTTCTTGCGGCCTGCAACTGGCTCACCTATGGCCACCCTGACAGGGCCGGAAGTAATGCTGTGACCGAGAGAACCCATTGTTTGTGTTTATGGCGTATACTCGGAGAACGTGAATCGAGTGCAGTCATGGTGATATTTGTATCCGCGTGAAGCATCGCACGTCTTCGACATGATGCGGTGATGAGGGGCAGCGGAGCTCCGCCCCCGGACTGACGTCTGCAGATCGGTCTTGCGGGGCAGAGTCTCTGTGCTTCACCTATCCTGATAGCCATGCTGGATAACGACTGCGTCTGATCGGAGGGCAGGAGTTGTGGCTCCGAATCTGTACCAGTCCCGGCCCGAAGTTCGGAACCGCTATGCTGTGATAGGATTAGCTTCCGGATTGTGGTCCATTTCAGCGCTCCTTTTGGTCTAGCCTCCGTCCTCCGAATGCATCCTCCGAATCTACCCCCGAAGATAGCCTCCGAAATATCCCTGGAGCACCACACGACCCATGCCGTCGAGATAAACGATTGAGGAGATGTCTGGATTTCAAGGTCGTCGATGGAACCAGATAGCTTTCATCGCAAAGAATGCACGTCTTCCTGTTTGAATGCTTGCATCCAAGATTCTCTTGTAACATAGTTGTGCCCGTCAAAGCGATGCCTCAAGCTTCAAAGCAACGAAGTAATAATCGTTCGTCTCTATTCCCAACCCTGCCGCCATGACTCGGCACCAACATCCCAGCATCCCAGCACGTCTATCATTAGTGGGGAAGCTTATCTAGACCATGCTCCGAGTCTGGGGTAGAAACGCTAGCTGAGGCGATATGCGGGGAGACATCAGGCGAGACCTCTGCTATCTTGGCTCCTTGTATAAAAGACGTTGAAGAGACTGTCCAAATCCGCCCCAACAGTCTCGAATCAATCAACTCATTACACACCATCCATCATGGGCTTCGGATTCAACGCCAAGGACAAGTCTGCACCGCCAGAGGTGTTCAACTGGCAACTCTTCTGGGTCATCCTCGCCGGCGTAGGCGGGTCCGTCATCTTTGGCTATGACCTTGCTTTCATCGGGGGGGTCTTCTCCCTCGAATCGTTCATACGGCGGTTCGGACTGGCGGAGCTGGATGCCTCTGCGATACAGGCTCACATGGTCAACACCTGTAAGTAAACTGGCTTGGAAGTGACATCTTGCTGACCGGTGTTAGTCCAAGGGGGTGCATTCTTCGGTGTGATGTTGGCGTACTGGTCGAATGAACGTTTTGGGCGTCGTCGTGCTCTCGTCATTGCGGGTTGGATCTTTAACGCTGGCGTGGTGATGCAGATGGCTTGTCAGGGGAATATCCCTGCCTTTTACATTGGCCGCTTTGTTAGCGGTCTTGGAATCGGAGGTACTACTTTTATCATTCCCCAGTATCTGTCCGAGTGTGCCCCTGCTGAGGCCAGAGGCGGCATTGTTGGCTGTGTAAGTCCCCCGTCTTTATGCCCGCTGCGTCGCTGACATGGATAGTTTGAAATCGGTGTCCAGATTGGCACCGTCATCGGGTTCTGGATCAACTATGGTGTCCAGCAAAATGCAAGTCCCAGATATGTCAGTCCTATATCTCTCACATCCTAACCTCTGCAGGTCTCCTCCGTCGGCGACACCCAGTGGTTCATCCCCATCTCGTTCCAATTCATCCCCGCCACCCTCATGATCATCGGCCTCGTGTTTCTTTGCGAGAGCCCCAGATGGTACCACTCCAAGGGCCGCCGCGAAGATGCCGCCAAGTCCCTGACGTGGCTGCGACAACTCCCCGTCGAGCACCCATACGTCGCCAGAGAGCTCGCCGACTACGACAGGCAGCTAGAGCATGAGCTCTCGATTTCCTCAGCGTCCGACTTCAAGGCCATCATCAAGGAAGCCTTTACAAGGAAGATGTGGCCGCGTGTGCTTCACGGGTGCTTGCTCATGATCTTCCAGAACAGCACGGGCATCAACGCCATGAATAACTTTTCCGTCACCTTTTTCCAGGTCCTGGGGTACCACGGAGCTGTAAGTGGCGTGTTGAGTTGTAGAGACGAAGCTGATTTCTGTAGTCTGCTAAACTCTTCTCGACTGGCATCTACGGTATCGTCAAGGGCATTGCAGCTACCATCACCTTTCTGTTCCTGATTGACCGATTCGGTCGACGGGCGTTGCTGTTCACCGGCTCCATCATGTGTGCCTTCTCGATGTACTATGTTGCCGGCTTTGCCGCCATAACCAAGTCGTTTACAACCACCCAGGAACCCAACGCAGCGAGCAACTCGGCCGTTGCCTTTATCTACGTCTTCGGAGCAGGATACGTAAGCTTACCCACTATTCCGTTGACCCGACACTGACTCGTCAGGCCATTGGCTGGAATCTCCCCTGGATCATCGCTGCCGAAATCTTCCCCACCCGCATCCGGTCCTTCTGCCTCGTCCTGACGACCTGCTCTCACTGGCTGGGCGAGTTCTACGTGTCGTACGCCGTGACGTACATGTTCAAGTCCATCACATATGGCACCTTCATCTTCTTTGCCACCATGACTGTCCTTGGCGGCATTTACGTGTACCTGTTTGTGCCCGAGACGAACGGCGTGCCGCTGGAGGATATGGACATTCTGTTTGAGGCGAGGGGGTTGGCGCCGCAGCAGATGAGGACGTATAGGGCGTATCTTGCGTCGCAGAATGAGGTGGGGAAGGAGGGCGACGTTATTACGGCGAAGAACTCGATTGACGAGGGGAATGTTGCCAGGGCTGAGAGCAAGGCCTAGGCAGTTAAAACTGGGGAGACGGTCCCGTCGCGTCGCATGGAATGGATAGTTCCAGCTACTGGTCTCGTCGCCTCAGTGTCGAGGATGAGTATTCAAGTCCCAGACGAGATTTTAGGGTTATGGGCCCAGGGCATTTGAATAGCTACCTGAGGCTGGTTATATTAATCGTGAAACGGCATCAAGCCGATCACGGGCTGTGTTGATCTTTCGTGCAGATGTAGATGTAAATGTTGGATAAATCATCTTGGGCTTGCCACTCGGTCATCAGGCGGTCGAGTTGTTTGGCGCCTATTTCTTGCATCCCACGATTCATAGATTTCTTTCGTATTTATGACATCTTGGCGCCAATGCCAGAGTCAATGGAACATCTAAAGCATCGCTTTGTGCACTTGATAGATTTCGTCGTGGCTGCAAAGGCTCCCTAACGAGGGCCGTGGGAGCGATGCCATTATGAGCGGCTTGAAGATTCTACAACGACGTCATGACGACGTTATTAGAAATGCCCTAAGAACTGATAGTGACGACAGAAAGACTATTCGAGGCCTGAGCGGATGCACGTCTTCCTGTTCAGAGGATGGCAGACGGCCAGGTGTGGCGTGCCTTGTGATTGACTGAGACAACTTGGATCAGATCTCCAACTTGCCGACGATCCGATGACTGGACACAGGCGAAAACAACGATAGGCGGCGTGCATGCAGATCTAACTTCCGGGTAGGTGTCTTCCTGACGCTGTCTGCTCTCCGATGTAGCCTCGAGATGGACGTTCGGAATATCGGATGCCGACGAGAATGGGATCCCATCACGTAGGAATTGCAGGAGTTGACGTCGAGAGCAAATGACTCAATGGTTGGTACGTCCATCGACATTCAACAAGTGACATCTGACCAGTCGTGCATCAGCATGTGAAAGCGCCTCGACACCTTTTAAGGGTCTCACCGACTCAATAGCCGCTGCTTGCGCGTTGGGAGGCGTCATGATTTCGGCTAGATCCCTTCCGACGCATCGGAAACTCGATTCCCGGGGTCTGGCAGGGCCTGATTCGCCGGGCGCGTCGCCCCGAAACCTTTCCGCCTCCAAGTTCCCCCGCCGGTTTCTTATCAGGGCTGTGGCGGGCGAATAGACATTCCGGATCGAGGGTTGCGGCAGAACGTTGGACCGTCGCACCATCTTGCTTGGGCCTCTTTTGCGTAGCATCGGGTGGCTGAGCTAGCAGGCCCTTGGAGATGTGCCATGTGCCAGAGGAGATAAAACGGCGGGGGTAGTTAATTAATATAGGGCTCGATTGAACGGATTTTGTTTCTGGAATCATTGATGCTCTGCCAGTGACCACAATGGAGCCCATATCCCAGACTCAGAGAACAATCCACGAGGCGGATTCCAAGCCATTAACGTCTCGATTCGTGGACTTGGTCAAGGTACGGACGATGAGCTTCTTCAGTGGTCGACCCCACTAACGAGACAGTTCCTTTCAACGATCAAAGGCGATCTGGCAAATGTCACAGCACCGCCCTTCTTCCTCGCGCCCTCATCAACCGTCGAGAACCCCTCGAGCTGGGCGCAGCGACCCTCCGTCTTTACCGCCGCAGCTACTGAACCAAAGCCCGAGAAGCGATGCCTGGACGTGCTGCAGATGTTCCTCATCGGCCTCCGCAACCAGCTCTACGTCGCCGGCGCCCCCAACGTGAGCATCAAGAAGCCGCTCAATGCCTTCCTCGGTGAACTCTTCCTCGCATCATGGGCCGACTCGACAGACAGCGCGACCAGGCTGGTGGTGGAACAGGTCAGCCATCACCCGCCCATCACAGCGATACACATCGCCAGCAAGGAGCGCGGCATCCGGTGCGACGGGTACGGGCGCGTCGAGATGACCTTTAACGGCAACATCAACATCCGGCAGATCGGCCACGCGATAATACACGTTGACAGATTCGATGAGGATTTCCTGGTTCCGCTGCCGAACGTCATAGTGCGTGGGTTTCTATCTGCATGTCTCTACCCCGAGATTATCGGCACGTACACCATCAACGCGAGCTCCGGGTACGTGGCGGAGATCAACTTTTCCGGCAGCGGCTTCTTCCGGGGCAAGAAGAATAGCTTCCAGGCGCGGGTTTACCACAAGGACAAGCCGAAGAAGTCGTGCTATGAGCTGGCGGGGGTGTGGAGCGACGGATGGAGGATCGTCGACGGCAAGACGGGAGAGCTGCTGGAGAGGTACGACGTTGAAGCCGCAGAGAATAGCCCCGCGCCGATTGACATTGACCCTGTCGAGGCCCAAGACCCCTGGGAGTCGCGGCGGGCGTGGAAGGATGTCATCTCGGGGCTGGAAGAGGGCAATTATCGGGCGGCGGGGATCGCGAAGCACAAGGTTGAGGAGGCGCAGCGGAAACGAAGATTAGACGAGAAGGCACACGGGGTTACCTGGCAGCCTTTGCTGTTCCGTAGCATTCCTGGGAGTGAGCATGAGGCGTTTCATCGCCTGGCCGAGGGGACGAGCTGGCAGTTGCTGGATGGGCAGACTAAAGGCGTTTGGAGGGTTGATGATGAGCGGCTGGAAGAATTAGAGAAGCCATTCAGGAAGTGATTGAACCCAGGCATTATCAGGACAGGCGTTTAGATCTAGACAGATTGGTAATAATGAGAGACGATAATGAGCCATTCACAGAGACAACCTTCGATGCGGGCCGGAAAAACCTGCCCCCGACCGCGACCGTTGATTGCCCCACCCACCGCCCAGCAAGATCGTGGCCACAGTCCCTCATCACCGTGATACCCTCAGCCAGCGACCGCCCGAGTCGCCATCAGACGCCATGGTTCTCCAAGATCTCGGCCGTCGCATCAATGCGGCGGTCACCAACCTGACGCGCGAGCAGAACCTCGACGAAAAGGCAAGCCCTTTGCCACCAGTCCCTACCCCGCTTGGCTAACCCTGCCCCAGGCCTTCGATGCCATGCTCAAGGAGATTTGCGCCGCGCTCCTCGAGGCCGACGTCAACGTGCGACTCGTCGGCCAACTGCGCAAGTCGATCCGGAGCACCGTCAACTTTAAAGAGCTGCCCCCCGCCGTGAACAAGAAGCGCCTCATCCAAAAGGCCGTGTTCGACGAACTCGTCAAGCTGGTCGACCCCCACAGCGAACCGTTCCGACCGAAGAAGGGCAAGAGCAACGTCATCATGTTTGTCGGTCTGCAGGGCGCGGGAAAGACGACGACGTGTACGAAGCTGGCGCGGCACTACCAGTCGAGAGGATTCAAGGCGTGCCTGGTGTGCGCAGACACATTCCGAGCCGGTGCGTTTGACCAGCTGAAGCAGAACGCTACAAAGGCCAAGATCCCCTACTACGGCTCCCTCACTGAGACGGATCCCGCTGTGGTGGCCCGCGCGGGTGTCGAACAGTTCAAGAAGGACCGGTTCGAGGTCATCATTGTGGACACGTCGGGTCGCCACCGCCAAGAGTCTGCGCTGTTCCAGGAGATGGTGGACATCCAGGAGGCCATCAAGCCGGACGAGACCATCATGGTGCTCGATGCGTCCATCGGTCAGCAGGCCGAGTCGCAGGCCAAGGCGTTCAAGGAGGCTGCCGACTTTGGAGCCATCATCATCACCAAGACGGACGGCCACGCCCACGGCGGTGGTGCCATCTCTGCTGTCGCGGCGACGCATACTCCAATCGTGTTCATCGGTACCGGAGAGCACATGCTGGATCTCGAGCGGTTCGCGCCTCAGCAGTTCGTGCAGAAGCTACTCGGCATGGGCGACATGGCGGGCCTGATGGAGCACGTGCAGAGCCTGAACCTCAACCAGAAGGACACCATCAAGCACATCCAGGAGGGTATCTTTACTGTGCGCGACCTCCGCGACCAGCTCTCCAACATCATGAAGATGGGCCCGCTGTCCAAGATGGCCGGCATGATCCCCGGAATGAGCAACATGATGCAGGGCATGGACGACGAGGAGGGCGGCGCCAAGCTCAAGCGCATGATCTACATCTGCGACTCCATGACCGACAAGGAGCTTGACTCTGACGGCAAGATCCTCATCGACCAGCCTACGCGGATGACGAGAATCGCCCGCGGATCAGGAACCTCGGTGCGCGAGGTGGAGGACCTGCTCACGCAGCAGCGAATGATGGCGGGCATGGCCAAGAAGATGGGCGGCAACATGAAGAACATGCAGAGGGCTCAGCAGGCCATGGGCGGCGGCAACAAGGCCCAGCAGCTGGCGGCGATGCAGAAGCGGCTGCAGAGCACGGGAGGCGCCGGAGGAGCAGGAGGCATGCCCGATATGGGCAGCCTGATGAAGATGCTCGGCGGAGGCGGAGGAGGAGGTGCCGGCGGTATGCCTGGCGGCATGGACATGCAGGCAATGATGCGGCAGATGGGTATGGGCGGTGGTATGCCGGGGATGCCTGGTGGAGGAGGACGTGGAAGGAGATGAAACAATTGATGACTGGGGGGGCTTCTGGCGTTTACTCTGCATGGACTGGCGTTTGGGATGACAATAGGGAGGACGTGCTGGTCGACCTGAATACAGACTACCTCGCCTCGAGACCTTGACCTTTGCTTCACGACACGGCATTCGGACCCGACAGATCTCAGCCCTGTGCGGCGCAGCAGAGGTCTGTTTGGCGAGCACCCCAATCACAACCCCGGCTTGTGCCCCGTCGCGACGCTGGGTCGGTAATCACTAGTAAGGATTCGGGCCGTCAGAGTGCCAATGGCGGCTCGTCAGGGGAATCCTTCTGGGCTGCTGCAATATGAAGGGGTATGTTAATTGAGGATATTTGGTCGAGATGTGGTTCGTGGTGTATATAAACAGCCATCGGACCTCAGTTACTTCAATCTTCAGCATCTTTCTTCAGCATCATCAGTCCCTTCGTTCTATTCCATCGTTTACAAGCTCTTTCAGCATGAAGTTCTCGATCCTGGTTGCTGGCCTGGCCGCAGCCTCGGCAGAACCTTTCACCATCAAACTCGAGAGCCGCCGTCTGCAGAAACGCTCTGCCGTCGACGTTGAACTTTCCAACTGGTGGGATGTTGTCGATTACCAGTGGTACGGCAAGATTTCCGTCGGCACTCCAGCACAGGAATTGTAAGCCAAACGTCTCAAGTATACCGAATGACGGCTAACACCCCTAGCAACGTCCTCTTCGACACTGGCTCTACAGACCTCGTCCTGCCCAAGAAAGGATGCAAGCACTGCGGCAACTACACCACCTACGACGCCTCCAAGTCGTCTACCTATTCCAGCAAGCCGGGCTACGATTTTGTCGCCGCCTACGACACTGCCGGCAACGCTGAGCCCGTGGCAAAGCCCATGTCCATCCCCGGCAAGATCGTCTCTGATACTGTGACGATCGGGAACGTCGCTGTTGAGAACCAGGTGTTTTTTCTGGCAGATGACTACCCCGAGGAGCTGGGCGAGAATCCCCTCGGCCCTAACATCGATGGCATCTTTGGTCTTGGCCCGCCCGGCGCGTCTGTCATTGGCATGCAGCTTGAGAAGAACCTTACCACGGCCTTCTGGAACCTCTTCGAGTCGGGCCAGCTCTCGGAGCCAGTCTTCTCCATGGCTCTCAACGCTGGTAAAGACAGTCCCTCTGGTGAGCTCACTCTCGGTGGTATCGATACCTCCAAGTACGAAGGGGAACTCACCCGTGCGCCCTTCAATGCCACCATCACCGCCATGTTCAACGAGTGGTTCATCGACACGCCAAGCTTTTACGTCGACGGCAAATCCATCGATGACTCTGCCACGAAAAAGCCCTTCCCCGCTGGTGTATCCCTCCTCGACACAGGCACCGCCTTCATCCAGGTTCCCGATCACCAGACCGCAAAGGACATGTATGCCGCCATCAGTCCTGAGATCAAACTTCTCGACAAGCTTGGCGTGTGGGGTGCTCCTTGTGAGGTCATGGAGAAGCTCGCGCCGGAACTTACTTTTACTATTGGAGCAGGCGACAAGCTCGTCAATCTGACCATGCCAAAGGATGCGTTCAACCTAGGCGAGCATGCTTCCCATCCCGGCAAGTGCCAAGGTGTCATTCTGCATCCTCCCAAGCCGATTAGTGAGGCTGCGTCGGTGTGGGTTATTGGTAGTCCTGTGCTGAAGGCGTATTACACTGTCTGGGATGGGGGCAACCTGGAGATTGGTGTGGGAAAGCTAAAGGGGTCGGCTACGGGTGCTGATGCGCCGGAGACTACGCAGCCGACGCCTGCTGTTACTGCTGGGGCGGGGAGTGTGATGCCTTGCTGGGGAGTGTTGGGTCTGCTGGCTGGCTTGGCTTTGTTCTAGATGCATGTGGACATACTGGCAGTGTATTATGTAGCTCGTCCTATCGTTGTCTTAGCCTCTTAGATCCTAACTGAGAGACGTTGTATTATTACAGTTATGAGAACTAACGCGACTTTGACTGGGATAGGGCTTGCTTCGACCTTTGGGCTCGGCAACTGGTGGCTGCATGTTGGGCGGGATGTGAGATTGCCTTGCTTCTTCAGTGACTTGAACTGGTAGCAGCAAGTCGTTTCTCACGACCGCATGGTTTCCAAGGCAGATAATGCAGCATTTGGCCTGTGGAACTATTCAGAAAGGGAGTCGAGCTTGGTTTCACGAAAGGAAAATGGGACATTCCTTGGAATCCCAAAGCGAATGGGTGCCTTTTAAAGGGACTGGCCATGTGTCGGCACGGCATGGTTAGGAACATGACACTGTTCCATGTCGAGTGATCCTCGCGGGTGGTAATATCAACGACGGCCGTTTGGACAGTGCAGTTGGCAACATCGACTGTCTACACAATTGTAACTACAGAGTAACAGTCCATAGTCCACGGCGGGGGCCTCCAACGGTCAATAAACCACCCCGAGCCAGCAACCTCACCCTCATGAGAGACCACGATGTAACCGACCCGATGGTACGTTGCTGTGGAGGCGTCGGCTCGCTGCAGCAAGATTCCACACGCATCAAAATTAGCAGGGCTGGATGTGTTGGGAGTGAGTGCCAGCGGGAGAAACCATGTCTCGTTATGGCCGTACCGCCTCCAATCGCAATCATCCAGGTTGAGGTCTAATGGATCAAAGGATACCTCGCTGCTGTATGAATCCCAGTCGTTCTTGATGCTGTTAATAGAGGGGAACGGAAAGAGAACGCCATGTGCTCTTATATACCCAGCATGTAGTTGCCCAAATATGTCTCCATTCCGAGGATACACCATCGCGGCTACGATGTCGATTAGAGGAACGCTGATGGGGTCCTTGAACGCGAGGATTGGGCCATCCACTGATGCCCATGACCACGATGGCGCTAATGAAGAAGGTTAGGTTCTTGAGATGGAGTCAATCGGGAGAAGACTTGCCGACATATTCTTCATAACGGCCCGTCTCCCTGGGCAGGCCATCAAGATATACCTGACAATGCCACAACAACCCGCGAATAAAAGTGTTGACTGCACCTCCCCATATGCCCGCAAAATACTGGTTCCCGAGTCTCTGCGACAAGGTCTTTGCAACGCCACCAAGAGCAACGAGTTTATCGCTATCCTTGGTCAGCCCGCACAGGCTATAGTCCTCGATAGTCTCGAGCCAATACGTCTCCGGGTGACCCCCAAAAGATTCCAAATGCAGTTTATCAGGAGCGCACTGCCAGCCATACTCTGCACAGACGTCCTGGGAGGGCAACGTCTCCGAGAGAACCGCTTTTCTGCATTCCCAGATAGGAAATGCTGCCATGTGTATAGTCCGCGGACTGAGTCTCTGCTCTTGAGTTACCCAGCCGCGTCTATAAAGGGGGGCATGCTCCTTGATGACGTGAAACATGTTTGGATACACGCTGGTCTTTTCAGTACGGTCGTTATCTTCCCAGAAACAATCCACTGCCAGGGCGGCACCTATGGCTGGATCGCGGCTGCAGAGGAGGCCTCTATTCCAAGGGGACTGATTACTGGCCGCCAGGTTGCAGATGCCGTTTGAGTAAGTGTGATGCATTAATCCCGACTCTGTGGCCCAGTCCTCTGGTGAGTCTTGGATGATGCTACCGAGTGTGAGACACGGACTTCAAAGAGTTTGGAGAGCCCACCAGAGTGAGTCTATCCAGAGGTATTTGCCACCGAGGCGTCCTGTCACCGTGACCGCGTCTTGGAAACACTTGGGAAGCATGGTAAACTCGATTTGCTTTATCAGATCGGCCATATTATTATTAGTAAGGGTAAGAAATTGCTGGTTGCCCCAGACGTGGCTAAGGGTAAAGTATTCGACACGGCCCACGTTCGCTAGTTGCAGCTCATTTCGCTCAATAAGCCTCATGCGGTCGTGAGTGTCGATCTGAATCAGACGGCTGGGTATCCATCCGGTGATGCTCTGACGACAGGTGTCGTGAGTTTGAAGACAAGTTGATAGTGCTTCAGCAAAGAAGTCAAAACAAGTCTCATGACTGGTTTCGCCCCCTATCGGATGAGGTAGTGTGAGATTCCCTAACCATACATTAATTTAATAGTTCTGTTTCTTTCCTCACACCCACCAGTAGATGACTCACCATGGTTTTGGAGCAGATTGAACTGCAGAAAGGAGTGTGCGACGTGCTCAGATGGAGAGTCAAGGGACTGGAATAAGAGACGAATCTTGTCTGGTCGTTTGGTGCCGGGTTTAAAATCGACCCAGCTTTCAACCTGAACAGACCGAATGCTCTCCAGATTCGGCGGCATTTGTGTGCCACCCTCGGATGGCCGAAACTTGGGCATGTAGGATACGACGGTGCAGATTCTGGCGCAGAGCTCACAGCCCCGGCGGGCTTCACTCAGCACATCTGCCCCCGACCGCGGCGGCCAGACTTGAACGCCGATGAATGTGTCGTCGAGTTCCTCAGTCGGGAGGTTGTTGATGCTGTGTTGGAAGTGCTCTTGGCATGCTGAACAGAGCATGTTCAGGGTTCTAGGAGAAACACAGTCTCACTATTGGCGGAGTTGGACGTGGCTGAGGCCTTGCTTAGCTGCATATAGAAAATCAGGGTAGGGGCTCGGGAGATATAACCTGAGGTCGGCTCATCAGGCGGACTATTTCCCCGCAGGTAGCTTGCTGCCTAAGGCACCTGCATACATCTGTGCCACTAGCAGGCATAGTGCAGTAAAATATGGCCATCCTTCCATAGTATGGGACCCAACTCTTTCAGAAATAAAACTTCATCAGAAACCATTTCCTGCGTTGAGTTGTTGGCTCTTTATATATGCCTCATACATAAATCCTGTTTTTCCTACCATGTTATGTTGGGCTCTCTTATAGAAATAATACATGTTTATGGTTTATTCACTAATAAACTTACTAACCGGCCCCCTGCCTAGGATAGCGACAGTATTACTTCTGCCTCTTCTGATCATACCGCACGACAGCCTGGCACAACACCTCGGCACCGATCGCGCATTCCTCAGCAGTAGAGTACTCCTCAGGGTTGTGGCTCACACCTCCCTTGCAGGGAATAAAGATCATCGTTGTCGGACAATGCTTGCTCGTGTACACACTGTCATGTCCAGCACCGCTCGAGATGTCAATCGCGCCGTCCGGGGTCCCGAGGACCGACTCCGCAGACTCCCGGACAGCCTGAATGCAGTCTGGGTGGAACTTGGTCGCGGTCGACACCGTGTCAGTCTGCCACGTCAAGGACAGAGGCAAGCTCGGCGTTGATCCAGCCAGCAGTCCATCGACATCGGTTCCCTGGGCCAGAAGCTCAAAGTCGCGCCTCAAATCCTTCTCAAGGCTCTCCACCGTCTCATCGGCCGGTGCCCGGATATCAAGAGTGAAGCTGACATGGCCGGGGATTGTGTTGGTGCTGCCTGGTTTAAGATTGAGAATGCCAGTTGACGCGAGAGCGTTGTGCTTTGTGGCCAGACGGTGAGAGTGAGTTATCAGTCGGGCAGCCAGGAGCATGGCATCAGCTCGGTCGGTAAATGGTGTCGATCCAGTATGCGCATCTTACACATCAGCTTGCCTCTTTACTCTGCAACGGGCAACTTACCTCGCCCCTTGATGGTCAAGGTGAACCACTTGTATGCCTGCACGCCCTGTACCACGCCAATCTTCTTTTGCGCCCTCTCCAGAATCGGGCCTTGCTCGATGTGGAGCTCAAAGTGCGCAGCCATTGGTGTCGCCTTGTAGCTGGCCGGTGTCTCCCCCAGGTATCCGATCCTCTCCAGCTCGGACTTGACAGTTGCATCTCCGCTAACTTCTTTCGTCGAGTGAGCACGTTCAAGGGGGGTAGCTTCAGCCCAAACGCCCGAGGCCATCATGCTGATGGGAAAGCGTGCACCCTCCTCACTGCGAGGGTCAGAAGAGAATACCGTGATGGCTGGGGACTTACTTGGTCCAGTTTACGACACCAACCGGGAATTCCGTCTCGACATTGTGCTCCTGGAGCACTTTGAGCATCTCGATGCCGGCCAATACACCTAGAATGCCATCGTATCGACCACCCGTTGGTTGCGTATCAAGATGAGAGCCAACGAGTGTGGGAGGGCCCTGTTGACGGCCAGGACGGACAGCAAAGATGTTTCCGATCGAGTCGACCGTCGTCTTGCAGCCGAGAGACTCTGTAGTCTCAATGAACCAATCCCGAACCTTCTTGTCGTCATCTGAGAGCGATAGACGGGTCATTCCCGTGTCTGTAGGATTGCTAGACGATCGTTAGAGGGTTCATAGTAATGTAGGTTAGCCTTACGGTCCCCATCTGGTGCCTGTCCCCCAGACACAGGTATGATGCAATGTGTCCATCATGCGGTTCTGAGACACCTTGAGCTTCTGCAGGTCTTTTGCCGTCATGTCTCGGGTCGAGATGTTCATCCTTTGGCAAGCGATGAGCGAAACGGCATGACGACCGGTGACAGGCGTCCTCCTGAGGGCAGGGCATTGCTTGCCCCGCTCGAGGATGCTCCTTGGAAGGACCATCGTTGACAGTGGTATTCGATTCGGCGAGGGTGAGGTGAGTCTGGATTGAAGAACTACAGAATAAATTGACAAGTGAAGACAGGATAATGGACTTTATAATTGTTCAATGGATGTTCTTGGAAGGAGTTGTATGAAATGTTTTTGGAAGGTGTAGATATCGACGCCTTCCGCCTTCTTATCACTTGGCGGGGTCATGTGCCCCACTTCCCGGAAGAGGCAATTCTCCAAAGAGGCAACTTTCGACTTGTCAAGCGACCAATCACGTTGAGACATATGCTGCTTGCTATGTGGTTATTGTGACATTATGTATGATGCCTCTTGTGTGGCAATTATTGTTGATATTATCCCGTTAGCCCGATCTATTTTTGGAGGTACGGCTTCAGGGACGCACTACTTTACGTCCTGCTTCTGCGAACAATAACAGTTAATAAGTATACACGGCCGTCTGAAGCCATTGACTATTCATCTCATGTCTAAACCGCCTAGAGCCGCTAAATTACTTGTTGAGTCTCTTAAGAGTACCAGGGTACATATGTTCAAGCCTCCATTCCTCTGGCGAATAGCCCGAGCGAAACGGCCCAATGCACATATTTTGAAACCGGTCAGTCGTCCAACCTGACCCCGTCTTTTCATCCCAGAAAAGCTGCTTCCGTTCTGCCAGTCTGACAACTGCAGTTCAGTGGGTCAGCCCCAAGTGCCGGTATCTTTGAACAGGGCTAGGATCCGGACGCACCAGGATTGGCTTCTTTAGCAGACCCAAAGAACGAAACATTTGCGGTCTTGGGCAGGTTTCCAAACACAGAGCCACCGCTACTGAAGCCGCTTGCTTGGGGCGCCGAAAGAGAAATTGATGTGACCTTGCGGGCTCTGTTCAGGCTTGGAGGAGCTCGTAAGACTGAAGGGACTTGACGTTGTCTGCGCAAATGTCGACGTCCCACCGCCGAAGAGGCTACTGGACTTAACAAAGCCACTGGATGTTGCCGGAGCTGAGCTCACGGGTGTCGTGGCCTTGTTGGAGTTCGGCCCCCCGAAGAGATTTGACGTTGGCTGCGCAGCCGGCGCCGGCCCGCCGAAGACGCTATTTGACGGTGGAGGATTCGTAGCTGCGGGCCTGGAGCCAAACAAGCCGCCAAAAGCTGCAGGAGATGAGCTCACGGGCGTGGTGGTTGCAGCCGCAGGCTTGGACCCGAACAGTCCGCCCGTACCATTCGCTGTGCTGGCAGGCTTGTCAAGGCTCGATGATGCAAAAATGCTGGCCACAGCGCGGTCAACCGAGGTCGAGTCGTCGGCGTGACTACTGGACGGAGGAGGATTTGCAGCAGTCGTATGCCGGTTGGCTGAGGCCACTGAGTCATTCAAGGTTACTGGGGCGGGCGTTGGGGCCGTCGAAGCACTGGTAGTTACTGCTGGGGGCTGTAATCTGGATTGCCCGTTCGTAATTGTCGCAGTTGCAGACTGATGAGCGGACTGCCCATTTGAAGTAGAAGTAGTTGAGGTGGCAGGCTTCGGGCTAGGAGGGTTTTGCTCTCGATGAGGCGCCCTCACGACCAAGGCGTTTGAAGATGATGCTCTCGCCTTGGATGACGGCAGTACTATACTCGTGTTAGCTGCACCTGCACAGACAATCCGTGTGCTACTCACCCGTAACTGGCCTCGGTCTATACCGCAGACACTGAGCCAGACCCTGGCGCAGGATATCAATCTCCTCCTTGAGGCTTTCCCTCCGAGCTTTAGAGTCCTCCGACTCGCCCGCCAGCTCCTGCAGCCGCTCCTCGCTCATGCGGTGCACCTTGGTCGGCGTGAGAATATCGGGAATGTCGCGCACCAGACAACTCTCGATAGCCAAGTTGATCACATTGTCGGTAAACGTGCGGCGAGACATCTGCAAACGTTAGCACTCGAAACAGCATAGCTCTGTCCTCTCACCTCGTAATAGGCCAACATCATGTCAATGACCTTGTCAGTGCCGAATTCACCATCCGGCAACTCCTCATCAGAAATCGCTCGTCTTATCATCCTTGGTGTCAACCTCTGGGTAGACCCATCCTGAAACACCCCCGGGTACGTCGTCATCATCACGTCGCCAACCAGTTCCGAAAGTCGCTCCATTGACCTCCGAGACAAGGAACGGTAAAAGTCGACATCCAGGGGCAGCGCATACCCCTCTGCATATGGACGCAGTAGCTCCTCCAGCTTCTCCTGCAGCATCTTCTCCTTTTCGTCAAAGAACGGGTCCACGCAGGTTGACAAGACCGCCTCGGTGGTCCGGTTGGTGCTCGGCTGCCCAATGACATGCTTGAAGAGCTGGTCCACGAAGGCTTTGGCAATGAAGGTTACGCGGCTGATGTGGAACTCGGTGATTTCCTTCCACGGGGCTGCCTGCTGCTTAAAGAGCTGTATGGCGAGGTCTTTGTTGGGGGACCCTGGGAATTCCAGGCCCTGGTTCCCGGCGGCTTGTTTTTGGAGCTGCTCCCTGAGGGCTCCTGTTGTGATGGCTTCGGGGTCGGGGAATTCGTACGTATAGCGCTCGAGAAAGTCTTGAAGATACTCTGGAATCTCGTCCGCCTCTGGTTCGTCGCCATCCTCGACTATCACTTGCTTCGCTCCCTTGGTCTTGAGAATGTGATCGAAAGCTCGGTTGAAGTTTCGCAGTTGTGCTCGAAGCTTGCGATCGTCGTCGTCCAAGCCTCCGAAGAAAGCATCGTTGTATCGGCCATAGACACCATCCCTTGCAAGCCGTTGGAAGTCGCTGGAGATGGTCAACAAGAAGGACCTCATATCTTCTGGAGTAGACCGGGACTTTCCCAGTCTGTCCAGCTCTTCCTGTCGCTCTCTCAGCTTTCCCTCAATGTCCTCGACGACTCCCGGCAGACTGGTCCGGATGTGATTGTACAACACTCTGCTGAGCTTTTTGCGCAAGGTTGCAATACCGCAATTATCTCGGGGAAGCGTTGCCCAAGCGCCAGCCTTGAAGAATTTCTTCTCGGTCTCATCCCGCGCTTCCAGGCTCGTCTCCTTTTCTGTTCTGTTGCGGAGAACGTGCCATCCAAGGTGGAACTTGTTGGCGCCCTCCTGATTCTTGGCAACTCTGAGATATGTCTCCTCATCTTCGAGTCCCGCGTGGGTGAGGTCGGGCTTGGTGATGACGCCGAGGGTGCGCTGTCTCTGCGGGTCCATCTCCTTGACTCTGTGGAGGGCTCCTTGATTGGCGAGCTGGCCGTTGGCGGCGATGACGACCAAGATGATGCTGTTCTTCTGCCGCATATAGCCCTCCACGAGTTCATCGACAGTGTCCTTTCCATTGAGAGACTGTGTCTCCGTTGCTGTGTGGAAGAGGCCGGGTAGATCAACAAGCGTCAACGGGTACATGCCCGGTCCTTGAATCTCAAGGCGCAGGACATCCTTGGAGAAGTCTTTCCCAGCCCGAGTGAAGCCCATGCACTCTTTGGCCTCCTTGATGATATCCGGAAGATCATCCTCGTGGAAACCTGTCCTCTGAAAGGACTGAGGGGCTTTGGACTTGTCTGCAAATCGCACGCTGACATTGACCCGAGTCTCGGGTGCTTGGCGGAGGACCAGCTCGGTCGCAAATCGAGTACACAGGCCCCGTTCAACGGGGAAGCGCACATGAGAGATGGCCTCGAGGACAGAAGACTTGCCAGATGACTGCTCGCCGACGACGATGATCTGCGGGAGATTGACGATCTTGCCGACCCCGCAGGCGCTCAGGCTGTCGCTAATGTCGTGCAGGGCTTTTGCCTCTGCGGTGTTGAGTTGATTGAGAACTTCGGGGGTGAGGGACACCTCCATTGTGACGGTTTGGAGAGAAACTGAAGGATAGGGGGGCTGTGATTCTTTGGAAGAGTGGGTGGGTATTTATTTGGATGAACGAGGGGCATGCACAGCCAACGACAGGCCTGTGGCTGGTTTCATAGCGCGAAATGCTGAGGTTCGATTCGCTGGGAAAGTCGCTGGGGTCTCATCCTGTACAGTACCTGCAGGGGCAAATGGTTCAAGCAGAACCAACATGCATAACTAGCTTCGGCGGCAAGGGATGCAGCCTCGTTTTCTCCTGATAGATGGCCTGAAACGTTTCAGGTGACCGAACACTAAAAAGTTGCGATCGAGCCGCTTATTAAGCTTGCGGACTTGAGTTGGTTGCACGACATGTTTCAGTACCAACTTTCTAAAGGCTGACGCCTGCCTCTGATGCTTCTGTACCTCTTCGACGAAACGTATGCGTTAAAATCACCGTGTTGTTGCATCGCAGCTTTGAGCCGAGAGAGGAAAGAAACGTGTGCTTTTCTTCAAGGTTTGTTGAGAGACGGGGCTGCATTGATGAGACCTCTGGCGATGCATCAAGGAGGCTTAGATGGTATAATACATGATGTTATTAGGTAATAGAGCGTATACAATGCCTCTATTGCGTGTTAAATAATATATTTCCCAAGAAAATTATAGATATGCCACTGGATTTACTACCTGGAACTGGGTGCGTAGGTATCTACCTCCGTGTCTATATACAATATTTACTAGGTCCAGGTACTTAGGTAGGAAGGTTCCTTACCTTGCCTAGCAGTAGGGACCTGGAGGTACCTAGTCACAGGTTCCTTTGGCCGACCAGAATCTATACAGCCACATCGTTAGCATGGTACGTCACCATAGGGCATGGCCCAGAAAGACCACTGGTAGGTAGGAGGCAGACTTACGCATACTCAAGCCCATCAATATACTCCCTGCGGCCACCATATGGGCAACCGACGTACTCCCGCATCCAGGCGTCGGTAACCTGTTTCATCTCGACTGACTGGTCCTTGTGTCCTTTGTTTGTGATCTCGACATTGACGCACACATCTCCACCATCTTCATCCTTCAACCCAGTTTTCCAACTCTTCTTGTCGCCGCGGCGGAGCAGCCCCTCAGTCTCAAGCTCGCAGCCCCATTCCAGGAGGGCGTAGACAACCTGGACGGGGTGGTCTGGATATCTGTTGTTATCTTTGTTGAAGCACTTGGCCGTGGTCAGGCCCGGAGCAGTCACAGACACCAAAGCAAGAATGGTCGAAGGCTTCATTCTATATGTTGTTTGGGGGCGCGGTCGCACGGGTAGGCAAGGTAGGTAGGCAGCTTTCACACTCTTGGGTGATGTTGTGAGGGCCTTGGAAGAAGGGTAGGGCTTTGGATATTGAAATTGCCAGTGAAAATGAAAAGTGGAGGAGACCTTGTGTACGAAGAAAACGAAAAGAGGCTGGAAGGGCGGCGTTTGCACGACGTTTCGTGGGGAGGTAGGGCACGTTGTCAACTCAACCGGTCAAGACGTTGCCAGTTTTATAGAGCTTCCAAGAGAGATGTCCCTTGTCGCTCAGAGTTCGCGCCTCGCCCAGACTTCGCGTTTCGCGTTATCCCCATCTGGCGGCATGTTCGTAAGAATGTCAGCACTTGCAAGCATGCAACCTCAATCGAATGATCCCTCAAACCCCCGGCCTCCTTTGTACCTTACTGCGCCTCTCCACATACCTCCGTAGGATCAATCCTGAGAATGGCGCAGAGAAGACAACAGTGACGAGGCAAGGGACCTACCAGAGAGAAAGAGGACGTGAGTCGCCTGACGATGGATAAGCGCCGGAGGTTGCATGGGTAAGGGAACCTACCTACCTTGAAGCGGTATAATCTGCCGCTAAGCTATTTTTATTAGAGCTATGGCTGACCTGTACCTATCTATGGCCATGGCTGGACACCAAGGGCCAATCATGGGTCTGCAATCACAAAGGATTCTAGCTGCTTACTCCGTCAAGGCAATACATAGTTTATTCATAGTAAGCGTTGATACAGCCCCCACCTGGCAAGGATCACACAGAAAGGATCGGGGCCGAAAGCTATCCCTAGCCGCCTAAAATTGACCCAAGGGGGCAAAACGGAGCGCTCGGCGTGGTTTCTCATCGCCTCATGGCTTGGCCCTCCTGCATTGGTGATGTAGGCTAACATGCGACAAGGGGCGTTGGGACACGGCCCTGGTAGGATAATGAAATGGAGGAACATGACCATATAGTGACGGCACCTCAAACTCCAATGGTATATAATAAAGGGCTGCCACAGTATTATTGCAATCACTACCATCGACAGCATTTCTTGTCATTGGAGCTATTTTGTCCTGCCTCTGCATGCGGTGTCTTTCGCCCGTGGCCCCATATACAGTCTATCAACCACACCAAACAAGACATACGGCACAATGCATTTAAGAACGGGTCTTCAGGCGGCTGTTGCCATCCTCTTTTGTCAAACGGTAGGTATATACCCATGCCAACCCCAAGTTTAAGTGTATCTCTGACACAAGACCCAGGCCGTTGCCAACCCCATTGTTACACCACGCTCGCCGTCACCAGCAGAGCTTGCTCCAGTCCGGATGAGCGCCAGCGACTCCTTCTCCAATAGCGGCACCGACTTTGATACCTGGGCCCAGCGCATGGTGGACGAAGGCAAGATGTGGTCTCCCGAAAAGAGTTCTTTCAGTGTGCCCACTAAAAAACCGAAGACCGAAGTCGTCAGACATGAAGACGGGGGTCTGTCGCTCCGGCAGACGGATCCTATAGGGAGGTTCATCATACACAGCATTAAGTGCGGGGGGTTGGCAATACCCGGAGTGAGTTTCGATTTTGGACGAAAGCAGTACTGCAACATGATGGCAGGTGCTCTCAACCTAGGTGGCATCAAGGTTGGGGCGATGATTGCGTCACATGTGCTGTGCAACGAAACCCAAGACTGCACGCTCTGGTTCGAACTCGGGGCCCAGTTCATAGTCTGGAGGAAGTTTGCGGACGAGTTCGATGAGTTTTGCAGCAACGCCTGGTTGGAGCTGTGGGAACACTGCAAAGGCTTGGGTGGTGCAGCCAAAATTACGTTCAAGGAGGATCCATCTGAGGGATGCGGCCTGCCTGTATGCGGTGGACCCTGGGGGTTGGGCGTTGAGATGGGGACCATGGAAGGAATAGCTTACCCTCAGGACTCGGGGGCGACGTGTCCAGCAAACACCGAGGAAAGGGTGTGCAAGAAGTTTGACGGACTGGGCTAAGGGCAGCGAGAATGGATGGGGATACGCTAGGCTGGGTAGGTAGATACCTGGATACCTACCTACCTGGGTTGTTTTCCCAAGTAGGTAAAGCGAAGTATCTAAGATTATTCTAGCTGTACTGCGGGTCTGCTCTCTAGGGAGAGAGAAGAACATCGAATGAGCGGTACAGGCTCATGATTGAAGATGCCCTGAAGCAGTCCTAGTTTAGTGTCTATGGCTTGCCCACGTCCGAGTCGCCGACAACCTCGATACCGAAGTCAATGTCCCCTTCTCGATCCTCGAGGAAGCAATCAAAAGGCATTGATGGCCGGTTTCTTGATTGCATTCGTTGCACTTCCAGTTTTCGATTGACATGTTGCAGCTGCGGTGTCAACCTGTCAGCCTGTTTCACCCTCAAATCCAGGCTTCCGTATTGGCTCAGTCCTGAAGATGTCCCAGACGCAGCGACACTGCTCCAGGTTCTTGCTGAGGGGGCTGAGGAGACAGACCAAGAACTTGGACCTCGAGCTACGGAGGAGAGCCCACTCCAGGGGGCACTGCTGGAATTCGGCGACAAAGAACAGCCATACCTGGAGGTGTGGGAAGACGTCGTTGGGTTTGCCTCGGGGCTGCCTGGGGCTTTGGTTGGCATCCGACTAGAAACCGAGCTTCCCGGTGAATCTGGACCTGAGGATTGCACTTGGCGGGTGTCTGGCGGCGAGGCATTCTCCTGATGTGCGCGGTACGAGGCCTGACGTTCCTGTCGCCGAGTCCAGGGCGGCTTCCTCGCTTGTTGTTTCCTGCGAATAACCCTCGGGATGAGGCCGTCCCTGACTTCGCCAATGATGACGGCGCCGTGTTTCTCGAGGGGCAGGGGGCGATGGTTCCTCCTCAGCGCCGAACTCTTTACAATATGAACCACGTATTGGGAGCTGCATTGCTGGCCCTCTGGATGCCTCCCCATGACACAGGGCTTGAAGAGGTCAAGGGATCCTTTCAGTGTGAGCCCAGAGTTGGTGAGTTTCCTTTGGTCTTCCAAAGACCCCTGTTGATCGAAGAGGCACTGCAGTGCATCCACTCGAACGACCAGGTAGCATTCATCTCTCGGAAGAGACATGAAGTTTGAACACGCGGTGGCTGCTACTGGTTTGAGGATATCCCCAAAGTTGCCTCCGAAGAGAACGACAGCTTGGATATCCTTGGCGTATTCGTTCCACCGTCCGCACGACCTCCTCAGGTCAACTGACTTTGGCCTAATTTCTTTGATGTTCTTCACCAAGTCCATGTACTCCCACCCAGCGATAGCTTGTCCAAAGCCAAGATCCAGCTGCCCCGGTTTGCTGTCTCCTGCATATGCCTGCGCCCAGAGTCCATCAAGGGTGGAGTAGAGCAATTTCACTTCATTCTTGAAGCGGTTTTCTCTGTGCTTGGAGCTTGACAATGGTGTCCGAATTGAATAGACTTTTTCGGCGTTGCTGAGCAAGGCGGTGCGAGCTGATGCCACCCGTCTGTCTGCACTTGCGAATTGGAGATCGTCAACTTTGTTCTTGTCTGCGGATGGATCCAAACTCCTTCGATGAAGAAGAATGTGCAATATCAACTCTTCTGCGTTGGTTTGGAAAGCACGTCTGTGAGTTGTGTCATGCAGGATGACTTGTGTGCATTTAGCATCGTCGAGAAGCGTCTCATAGTCGCCGTCGTCTGGCCGTATGCTTCGAAAGCCATCCTTCTTCCCAAAAGTGATCTCGGCTGCGGCGGTCCCCCACTGGCTGATACCAATCGTCAACTTCTCAAGCTGAGCCCATCTAGGAGGCCTTCCGGCCTTGGAGTACTGTGTGGACGAGTAGTCAAAGTCCGGCGTTGCTTTATGAACATCAGCAATCTGAAAAAAAGTCGGCAACATCAAGGCGTAAACAGAAACTCACCAAGAAGCTCAAGCACCTGCGGACACCACCCGAGAAAGGATCGACGACTCCAGAAATCACTTCCCTTTACGTCCCCCCGGAGTCTCGTAGGACAAGCCTTGTCGATGTGAGCCCATTCGAGCCTTTCAGGATAGACATCTATCAAATGCCACTGGGTAGAGGACCCCAAGTCCGCAATCGGGACGAGAGCGTGGTATCTCGACTTGAAAACAAAGCCGCCTCTAAAGGTCACCGCCTGAGGAGTCTCTGCAAGGGCTGCCATGACAGGGATAGAGACCTCGAGACCTCGCTCGTTGTGATGTCGCTCCGGAATCGGAAATCCTGTGACCAGGACTGCGGGTCCGACTATCGTGTTCCAGCAGCTCCCACTATCCTGCGAGGAAGGAATCTCGAGTTTCACGTCGATGTCGAATGCCGGGATGCCGGACGGATCAGCACGACTCGCCTCAAAGAACCCCACGTAGGCGCAGGTGAGCTGGTCTTGTTTCTCCTGGCAAACTGCCGCAAGCCATGAAATCTGCTGCGCAACTGAGATGACAAAGTCTTCCGTTCCTTGTGCTGTCACCGTCCGGAGGGTTGGGTCTACTGTCACACGGCCCGAAGACCTTTGACGTCGACGACCTGCCCATATAAGATTAGCTCGAAGCTCCAGGCACACCGTCCCTCACTTACGATGTGGATCACGAGGCTGACTATTTATGCCGTTCAATGCCTCTTGTAGCGCCTTGAGCAGTTGAACTCTGTAGCGCGGCCAGCACCATGCAAAATATTCGCCTACCGAACATAGCTTCGCATTTTCCATGGCACCCGTGACAGCGAGAACTCGATCAAGCTGCTGGTGGATGCCATCGTCGTAGTTGTTGTTTAAGAAGTCTTTTAGGTCCCAGTCGACGTTGAAAACGGCACAGAGCAGATTGGTCTCCCTGTTGTGGTTGACCGGGAGGCGACGAAGGGAGAGTGACGTTCGATGGCGTATCAAGTCCATCTTCTGGCTGTGATACCGTTCAAAGAGCTTCTCTATTGTGTGAATAAGACTCTCAAACGCCGGCTGCGTTGTGAAATGTTTCAATACCTCCGCTGGATTGATAGACGCCCCGTACAAACCAGCGGTATCATGGACTGGAGCTTCCATATCTCTCGAGTCCATGGTGCTCTCCGACCTTGCAGGGAAACTAAAACTTGATTCAGTCTTTGCTTCTAATTGATCCTGGCACTGGCCTTGGGCGGCTGAGTAGGATGCTGTTGCAACCCAGCGGTTGATCCTTTCAAAAGAATCCATTTGGCTTGTCCCCATCAGATCAGTAAGGACATGTCTGCTTTCAGCGGCTTGATCGTCCTTTAGAACTTGGTCCTGGAGCTTGCGAGCTATCTCAGGTCTCAGCTGCCGAACCATCTTTCTCGCCTTCACTTGCGTTCTGTCTGATGCACCGTCCTCAAACGCTTCGGAGAATGTCTTCAGAGCCGACCGGAGATGTGGGAGGGCGTGTTGCCGGGAAGAGTCGCTGGCCGCAGTGTAGCTGGAGTTGGAACGGAGACCCTTAAAAATGGCCCGCGAGAACCTCACGATGATATCGTCCCTTTGTTCTGCAGTATATCTCGTGGATGCCTGGGTGACCATTGATGCCGCATCGTATTCGCGGGGTTGGCCCCATGATGAAGGCGCAGTTGTCTGAGGCTGGATCTCAACAGGTGGTTGTTCGTCGGATTCTCGAATATCTTCCAAGAAGCCCACGGCTGGATTGAGGTTCTTTCCGGAACGCAAAGTGTTGGAGTGACTGGAAACAGAAGATGGTGCTGTCGTCTGGGTTTCCTTGGTACTCCTCGTCAAACGACTGAGAGATGAGGAATGTATGCTCATGGGCCCCGTGTTTCCACCAGATTCAAGCACACTCAATTCATCGGTTCGCAAAGGAGCAACGCGTGCGACACCAGACCGTACATTGCGTTGCGGGAGCCGGGGGGCTGCCCTCTTGTCCTCCTCGGGGTTCAGTTGCGGATTAGTTTGGCTCTGCTTCTTGGCTTGGCGCGCATCTTCTCCCACCGCGTTCGTCTGTCTCGAATTTTCAACGATTTCCTCCCTGTTGAGAGGGTTCTTGGCAATGGCTGAAATAAGATCAGATGGTACTGGAGTGGATAGCTTGAAGCTGTTGGCGAATTTCTTGAGCTCGGCCTGCTTCTCCTCCTTCCGTGCCTTCGCCCCCTTGTCGCGGGACTTTTGCGCGTCTCTTCTTTGTTGAGCAGCAAATTCCTTAAATTCTTTAAGCACATCACGCTCCTCGGTGCTTGAATCGACCATGGCCACGATGAGATGGAGCGGGGCTAGACAGGCACAAGTTGGGTAAATATTGCAGTTAAAAATTCAAAGTATTGATGGACGGGAGGAATAGAGGGAACAGGCTATATAGCAATGCATTGCATGCCGAGTTTGGTGGAGGCTGTGCAAGATCCAATGCGTCATGCGCTCTTCAAATGACAACGAACGGCACAGATCTCAGACGGGAAGGACGCCTAACGGTGCGGCGCATTTCCTTCAAAGGTGACTGTGGCTTGTAACAGCGCAAATGGCTGGCTGTTAGTGGTTGACTTCCCTTCATCACTTGCTGTTGTGCAACACCGGCCGGGGAAGTACAGATACATTCCCAGACCGCCCAGCCACGTCTTATTTCGAGTGGTAGGTTGCTTGAAGTCCCGAAAATCCGCGAAGGTTAGGTCTGATGGACTGTGGGCAGCATGCGTGAGCTGCACGAGGCAGGATCTGCGCTTGAATGTGGTTGTGATTTTTTAATATTCTCTAGATTTTAGTTGCCTTGGTTATAATAAATACATATTTAAGATCTTATTAAATATACCTTACTTCTTTAGACTATAATATCTAGATTCTATGCAATATAAACTATTCTAGCTTGGGTTTATATAGTTAATAATCTTAACTATTATATTAAAGCCTCAGTGCCTTAAAGAATACTTCTCAGGTAATAGATAAGAGGGGAGGCCATCACATTAGTGTATTTAGTTGCGCGAGAATGGTTGTTTTGCGGATCTGTCTGCGGATGATGCTTTGGGTGGTGTGATGCTCTAGATAGTGATTCTTTAGATAGGTGATGCTGCGTGATTTTACCAAGTGCGGGGTAGCTTAGGCAACCGTGATTCCTCCACATGATGATTTGTCTGAAAGCTGCGTGATCCAATCAGCGTACTATGTATCGAGGGGGCGGCGTGGTCGTGCCGAGGTCAGCCTTTGGGCTGCCCTGCCTGATTACTGAGTATCAACCAACAAGGACACTGACAAGGGGTGCCGAAGCGGGCCTTCGTGAGGAAGTCCATGTAGGCGCATGTACAGTTTGTAATGTGCAAATATGCATTTCTTTTGACCCGGTATGTGCGTCCCATTGCGGACCAGACTGCAGGCAAGAATATCTATATATAAAAGCGATAGAGGCGCTAAAGCTCAGAAATAAACTACCAAGTGGCCTCTTCAGAATATACAAAGCAATTTCATTTCCAAATTACCGACGGGCAACTAAGCTATTTCGCGATCGCGAACGACCATGTGCGGCGAAGCCAAGGTTACTCGAAAGTACAAGGACTGTCTTGATGGCAAGGAACACTTTAATATGAGTATCCCCTTAATGAAAGATGCGACGACCCGCGATGCGGCACACCGCAATGCCCAAACATCACGCCCAGCCAGACGATGATTGTTGGCTCAACTCCAATCAACGCCACTTGCCCCGACTGTGCTTTCGAAAGGGCACAGCAACGGCCTGCCGCACCCCAGTCCACAGGACAAGATCAAGAATAGTGAGTTACAGCAAAGCATGCTCAGAGGGACTAAAAGACTGACAGCGAAGACGTTGTGAACATTGCCTGTCTCCGCGCATCTACCGGGTAGTGAGAAGGCGGTGATCACACTTGGACCAACACAACAACATTCACTTAACTGTATTGGATTCTAGGGCACTATTTTGTTACCAAGAGTTGCCTTTTGGCTTTTACCAGGGCTAAACTTTAGCCAACCGTCTAGCATCGAGCTGTATCTCATCGATAGTCTCTATCCCATTGTGTCCACATCCAATCTATCTCCAAGTTATCGCGACGGGACTGCGCAAGTGGATGAATAGCGACTCCAAGAGAGCTGACTCCTATTTTGCAGGGATGGCAGCTCCTCATAAGAAAGCAAGAGGCTTTGCAGATCGTCAACGACTTCTCAAGACGACCCATATGAATACCTCCAGAGCTTCTGGATAATTGCCTTGGCAGGATTGTCATCAGACAGTTCTGGCCATGCGCCGTTAGATAACTCCTTTATGACGTCGTCCTCCAATATCTCGGTGGTAGAGCCATACGGCACTTTCCACTCGAGTATCTCGTAGATAGCGCTCCCAAGAGCGAACAACTCGCGATTCATGGTCCCAAAATTGTGTCGTTGAGGCTTATCTGAGCCCGGGGGGCAGTATCGGGCTTCACATCCGTACCAGTTACTGGGATAAATATCCAATAGGTCCGAATCGGCAAAATCACCCAGCTTAACGCGCCACTCCTCAAACAGAAAGGCGTTACGAGTTGAGAGGTCGCCCCAGATAATCCCACTCTGGTGGAGATACGCAACGCCCTTAGAGAACTGATGTGCCAGAGAGAGTCGAGTCAACTGGCTAGGAGGATTTGCAGAACCGTCCATAATGTTATCTCGGAGGCTGCCATAGGGAGACCGCTCTAGGCGTACGGCCCATGCTTTCGGCGCTGAATCCGGGCTATCGAGAACGCTGGTCTCGAGCCCATGATACCTCAGGATGCGGTCATGCTGCCCAAGAATCTGGTAAATGCTTGCCTCCTTCCTTATTGTCTCGTCTGACTCCGCTGTATCCTTGCCTGGTCCTAGGGCTTGTCGTCCCTCATACCAGACCGTTCCGCCTTTGAGAACCGAGGGGCTATCCTTGGCGAACCCGGTGCTGCTGTCGTTCTCAACCGCATAGACAACGCTATTTGCAGTCTGTCCAAGAATCTGAATCTTGCCTCCTTCGATCAACCGTGGAGCCATGATTTGAGAGGCGGGAGGTCGTTATGTTCGGTATAGGCCGTCTGGACCGATTGTAAGAGGTTTGCGAACAATGACGGTATATTCCGAGGGAATGATCGTCTCCAAGCAACCTGTAGAGTCACGAGACAATCATGGGAGGTTCCTGCGCAACTGCATCCCTGAGAGGTGGTTAGAACGGGATGGTCAAGCTCCTCGATCTAGAACCGCTGATGGGGATAAGGGGCTCCTACAATTATATGCAGAACTAAACGAGAGTGGGCAGAACTCGGGATTGCCCTGGCATTGCGTCGATTGGCGTTCGAAGACGCAGGGGAGGTCTCACGGAAAGCGGAAGCGATGCCTCAGGCCAGCACCATCTGACCTGAAGTACGGCGGATCAACATTGATCCGTGGTGGCCTCATTCCGTCTTGGCACTGCCAGGGAACTTTTTCCGAACCTCCTAGTCAGCTTCCACACCAAGACCTGGCACGACCAGAGACAGCGAGCGCAAATGAGCACCAAGCCTCAGCTGCACCGACAGGCACGGTATCATTTCGATTCGCCCATGTAGGAGTACTGAACGCTGGTGGGAGTGGAAAATGGGGCATTGGAGACCGTCTATTCCTTCATAGAAAGCCCTTAGGTTTCTTCGATGTCTTTCTATCCCCACCGATGAATCCCTCACAGTCTTGTCCACAATAGCAAGCAATAAGCACCTAAGATAGTCCATTATTTTCTACTCCCCTCTAGCTGCTAGGTCTATATATAATCATGTTCGCCTTAGCACCCCGAAACGCATCCTAGAACCAAGTTAGAAATCCCCTAAGCCCGGATGCAAGACTACCGTAGCTTAGCATAAATAACTGCCTGCTTTCCCCTTCTCGAACCGTGTAATTTACGTGCGCTGATTTCCGCTTAGGCGGGGTAGGCGTCCATGTCTGAACGTGATTTCCTCCTATCTGTGCTAGATGTAGCTTCTTTATTATTCTCAGGCTCAAATCCCCTCTTCGGTATTGTCTAAGGGCATTAATTGGTTGTATGGTGGAAGATTAAGAAATGGCATCTTCAGGAGGAGGAAATGGGATTCGGGTGCTCAATCGGCTCGGTCGGTGCTTTGATCTCAACAGGCTAATCGCTAGAGCTTGACGGCCTTGACGGTCAGATCGGAATCAAGTACTTAGCATCAATCAAGAAGTAAGAGAGTTAGATTCCGCTGAAGGACACTACCCGAGACGGGGGAGCGTGTGAGGAAACTATGCAAAGGGCTTCAAGGCGAAGAGATGGCAAGGGTGCGAGTCGGGAATAAGGGAACCATGCCGCCCCAGCTCGTAACACGGATATCGCAGATCGGGCCGCATCTTAATAAGGCCGCTCTTGACTTTAATTAGTCCACTCTCCTGACCTTATTCTCTCTAGTCGATCATAAAGCTAGGATTTTCCCGCTAGAGTCAGGTGTCAGACAGTAAAACCCAGGACCCGGCTGAGGAATTGCTGCTTGGGTCCAGGGCGAGATTACGTGCTTACCTGCCGGTCGTCAAGACACTGGGATGGCCGCAATTGGATTTCTCCGCAGACCGTCGTGGAAGTAGTCTGGATACTCATTCGTCGGTCATATAGTGATGGCAGCGCAACGGTAGAATGGATGGTGGACACAACCCATGGCCTGATATTTGCATGGCACGACACGAATCAGCAAGACAAGGCATCACGCCCGGTGGATGTGTTGCAGCTCTCACCGGCTGTGCCGCTTCTCATTTAACGCCAGCCACGCTTGTCAAGGATTGGATGGGCCTCATTTTCTGCAGCCATCGCACAACAGGGGCTGGCAGCACATACATCTCGACAAGACATTGGACGCGCTCGACGACAGCTGAACATTGCGTGGACGCTTCCACGGTATACAAGGCTGCAGGGTTGGGAGCACAGCATCTGGCACGGCACGGAATAGTGCGCTCGCTGGCTGTGCTGCAGGTGACAGGGCCAGATGCATGTCGCCATTGGCCGCTGTTGGTCGTTGTTGGTCGCTCCTCGTTTCCCACCAGCGCTGCGATCAGCAGGGAACTATTGATTGTTGGCAGCCAAGGGAGCCCTTTCGGACAAGGCCTGCATCGGCATTCACCCTATTCGAGGATGGGTTACGAACTCTGCGGGAATCAGGTCATGGCGCCCATGGAATTCACAGCTAGGTCGATTCCTCCGCGCGGGATAAATATCAGTCAATGAACCCCCAACAATCAAACCTATTATCATCCATCATTAAATCACGCCTAAATTTCCCTTCCACAAATACTATTCGTGGCCTTAAATCACTATTCCTCAATTGATTGGGTCCTTCCACGAGAAATGGCACCGACTGATGACCCCAACCCTCCATCTAGCTCGACAGAAGAGCTCCTCTTGACAATATGGGGCGCAGACCTTCGAGTAGACGGTGAGCCAACGGAATTCCGGATGAAATTCTGGAAGTGGACAGGGTCAACAGTCTACAAAACAGACAAAGCCGAAGACAGCAAGGAAACCATAACTGTGCTCTTTCATAAGGACGTGACCGCCACAACGGAGAAACCAATAACGTGGACTGGCGCAAAGTTGTACTGTACACCGTCTTATGGCACAGAGGTGACTTTGGAGATAAGCATTGAGGGGAAACCGTGGGGACCAATCGAGCCCGGCCCATGGCAGCCCGGCAGCCCCGGGATTTTCGAATTTTCCCTTCCTGGCCTCCAGCAGGAGAACAGCTACCCTTTGGCTGGCTGTATTCAGACTACGTTGAATTCGGATGCATCTCTCGAAATTGAAAGGCTAGACTTTAATGGTAATGCTATCGTCCTGGAAATCGTCCCTTTGAAATAATACTGACACTTTATGGGCTACTAGGTCATAAACCGGCTTGAAAAGATATTTTTGAGCCTGGTATATTGTCACTAGGATTGACGCATTGAAGTTTCCCACGGGGGTTTGGGTATTGCTATAAAACAGGAGCGGTGCAAACATGTCCATTATCAAGGAGTGGTGCTGTTACCGGCTGCCCAGAGACACTGTCATCATGAGGCTCAGCACCTTTCTATCGCTTGCACCTGACACTGGCTCAAAAACCTGTGTTACACCAAAAGAGCACACTCCGTACCCTAGTCTAGAAGTGAGAAATGCAACCAGCCGAAAGCTTTCCAGCGATGTCGTCGGTAGAGTAAGGTTCGTGGCCTGCAGTCATGTGAGGCAGACAACAACGTGAACCCCAGTTTCGGGGTATTGGGGCGAATGGAAAACAGGGGGGCGTCGAAAAGCTCGTGTAGGTAACTCCGGAGGAGGGTACTGTTTTAGACAGACCAAGTGCGCTGCCAGGCCACGCGTAAGCTGGCTCTCTTCGTCTTAGTTGTGGACATCATCAACGTCGTCGGCTTGGTGGTTGTGGGAACTGTATCTATTCAAAGCTCCCCAGCATCTGAGGGCTGACCACCCTACTCAGGGATGATGGAGTACCTCAAACACTTGATTGCTGGCACAGTCGTTTCTGTTCTTTTCTACCCCCCTCTAGCCGTCACGTCAGCTGTAATCACGTTTGCCCTAGCACCCCGAAACCCGTCCTGGAACCAGGTTGGAAAGCCGCGAAGCCCGGCCACAAGACTACCATAGCCTGGCATGAACAACTGCCTGCTCTCCCCTTTCAGAACCAACCCAACTATAGCCTCGGCGACATCACCCGACTCTAGCACAGGGTCCCTAAACGTACCCCTTTTCAATACCTCTTCAAGCATAGCGGTGCGGACCCAAAACGGGTGCACGATGCTATCATATCGATCAGCTGTATTCCAGGGGGGAAGGATCCGTTTTACCTCGTGCAAACTCGGTCTGCCTTGTACCTGTGCTTCAACTCCTGCCTCAGCCCTTCGTGGAAACTGAGGGCCGCCGCCTTTGAGCAACTGTAGTCCACGTTGGATGCCACAGTTACAAAGCTGGCCATGCTCGCCACCGTGATGATGTGTCCGTGGTTTCGGGCGATCATGTACGGCAGAAATTCCCTCGCAAGCCAAAAATGGGCCACAATGTTGACGTCAAATGTCCGCTGAATCTCTCGGTCTGTCTCTTCGAGCATCGGTTTGAAAGCCGCGACGCCAGCGTTGTTGATCAACACGGTAGGTTCGCCAACCTCGCGTATAGCATGTGCGACTCGCTGAATGTCGGAGGGAGACGTTACGTCGAGCTGATGGAATGCGATGTTCTCTGGGAACGGACTTTTTGGAGGGAGCAGGTCGACTGCGATCACCTTGATGCCTTTTTTGGCTAGCTTTCGAACGATGAGCTCCCCAAGCCCGTTGCTTCCACCAGTTACCAGCACGATCTCCTTTGTCCAGTCCCAATCACCGGATCGACTAAAAAAGAGACTCGATGACTTGCGGACTGTGTAAAAGAGGCCCAGTACGCCGATCACACCTGCAGTGACGGCGGGATAAGGTAGAAGTTTCCATACGCGGTTGGCGAAACTGAGGCCTCGAGCATGTATATCGAGGAGATTATAGGACATTATCACCGACTAGCGCGGAGGAATAGGAAAAGGCGACTTGTAGGTAGTATACTGATATCCCGGAGAGATCACTTGCTGGATGCTTTACGGCCCGTTGATATAACCCTCCAAACGAGGATCCGGGCTCCGCGGAACCCCGGAAATGAGAGTAGCCTCGGCTCCCCGCAAGAGACGACGGAGGACCTATGTTCTTCCGTGCTTCCGACCGTTGCCAATGAACCAGTGGAAAGAAGGCAGGCTGTGGTTTTATTTACAGCTCCGACAGTCAACTCCCGCGACCTCGGCTGACCTGCCAACACGTCAACGTTGCGTCGATTGCTCGTTTCCATCACCCCATCGATGCCATCCCGCCACTCCAGTATCTGCCGTCCAGTAATACCATCTGGAGATCAAGTCAATAGTCATATGCACGTGTATCGCGAAGACTCGACCCTCTCATGGCAAACCACCCCTCGGCTTCTTCAATACCCATGGCCGATGACATCAGCATCTTTGTAAAAGCATCAATGTCCTCGGCTTTCCCATCCCTCAGCAGCGCGTCAAAGCTGCAGTTTGTCACGATGAAGAAACTCCGCTGGTTCCAGGCCTTTGCGAGCGTGACCGCAGACCTCGCGTTCCACATCTGCGTCGACACCGTCAGCGACCGGCACAGCTGGAGCCGACTATCACAGTGAGGCGGCTGGAGGCCAGACACAATCCTGTACGCCTGGAGGAAGTACAGCGAGAAGAGAAAGGTTCGTCGAGCCGACTCGTGCAGGATCCAGTCGAGCCAGAATGCCTTTGCCTGCGCGACTGGATAAAGGGGTAAGATTTCGTGCTTGGAAACGGAATCGTCAAAGTCGATATATGGCAGAAGCGCACATGCTGACTCCTCTAGAGTTATCAGCTGGCTCTCTGCAGATGCTCTTGCGCGGATGTCCCCGTCTAGCAGACGGATGATGTGATACAGGATGAGAGCCTGGGTGTGGGCGAGGCGGTCTTGCAGCGTCGGGGCAGGGTCTGACCGGAGGAGCTCATCGACATATGACTCGACAGAGTGCAGAATAGCAGGTCCGTTGAATCTATTCTTGATCGAGTATAATGCGCAGCAGGCATGAGCATCTGTCCACGGTCAGTGATTTGCGGCATATTCCACTTGCATTATTAATCATACCTCGAATGGTCTTTGGCATGCTGTCCTGGTACAGCATCGGGTGAGACCAGGGTGTCTGAAGTTCCTTGGCCATTGTAACTGGGGCTCGCTGTGTCTCGTCCAAAGCAAACTGCAGCTGCCTGGTGAAAATTTCCGCCGCAGTAGTGCCCAACGGCGGGTACGGAGTTAGAGACGGCGGGAGCACCGTCATGGTCTGATGGGCTAGCTCCTGGGATAAGGCTGTCGAGTCTAGGCAGAATTCGAGCGAGGGCGCTGAGCAGTCAAGGCTCTCGTCAACGTCCGCGAGTAATGAGGCCGACATGTCGGTCGGAGTTTCATCCAGGAAGTCGAGAGAGTGCACTAGTTCGTCCTGTTGGAGATCCCTTGGGGGCGAATCCCGGTCATGCTTGGTACGACGTGTCTTGCGGAGCGGATAATCACAAGATATTCCTCTATGACTGCACCGGAGACAAACGGGCGATGCTCCATCGCAGCGGCGTTTGGCCTTGATGCATGCGGAGCAAGACTTGCGTCGTGATGGGGGATTGCGGCGTTCGCGGAAAGTGGATGACATTGTGATGCAGGCACTCAATCGATGTAGGAGTTTCGATGAGGATCAATATCCACTTGTGGCGTGCGTTGATGTTAGTGCTGTGAGGGGAATTGATGATGGGAGAAACTCCACGCCCTGAGGGATGCCTGAAATGCGGTGATACGGAAGTGGGCGGATTTCCGCCGGCCCATTCTCCACACCAGACGACATCCCGGAGCTGACAGCCAGGGATTGGAGTCAGGCGGAGATTCCAGGCGGCGTCAGCTTTGGAGGCTCACCACAGCACCAATCTAGTGTTAAGGGTCTGGCAGTGGTGTACAAGAATAAATCCGCAGTAGCTGTTCTGCACTACATTCCGCCAGCATAAAACCCTTGGCTTCCCCGGCGCCACCTCGTTACTTCTTCCTCCCTACCAAGCAACTCAAGTCTGAAATCGTACAATTCTCCAAATATCACCATGTCTCCCCCCACCGTCTTCGTCTGCGGAACCACCGGCACTCAGGGTGGCGCGCTCGCACGATTCCTCATCACCCAAGGCGCCACCGTCCACTCCCTCACCCGCGACACCTCGTCCGCCAAGGCCAAGGAAATGGCTTCTCTTGGCGTCAAGTTCTGGCCCGGAGACTTCAACAACGAACAGGCTTTGAAATCCGCCATTGCAGGCACCTCGTCAATCTTCCTCAACTTCTTCCCCGACTTCACCGACGTTGGAGCCAACCTCCGCCAGGCCCAGCTCATCATGGCCATCGCCCTCGCCGCAGGTGCCGACCAGGTTGTCTACACAAGTGGCCTGGGCGCTTTCAAACCTGAGCGTATGGACTCTTGGGATCCCCAATCCTTCGTTGCCAGTTTCCTCGGGTCCAAGACGGACATTGAGAATGCTGTTCGCACTGCCGGGTTTAAGCACTGGACGATCCTGCGCCCTGGTGTGTTCATGACCAACTTTCTCGAGCCTTACATCTCGCAGTATGGCGAATTCCCCCGTACTGGAATCCTGGAGACGGCATACAGGGCTGACACCATTCTGCCACTCGTGTCTCCCAAGACGATCGGTGCATTCAGCGGCGCGGCAATCCTGGATCCGCCGGCCTTCCATGCTAAGGAGATTGACTATGCAGATGAGCTGGCGACTCCTGAGGAGCTTGTTCGGAAGTTGTCAGCTGCAAGTGGCAAGGAGCTGAAGACAAAGTATCAGTCGGACGAGGTCGTTGAGCGGACCAGGAAGGAAAACCCTTTTGTGGGTGGCCAGGTTCTTACCCGCGAGATCTACAAGTTGATCGATATGGATCAGGTGCACCAGGACGGCATTCCTTTGAGCACTTTCGACGAGTTCTTGGATGAGAACAAGGCTGCTGCTGTGGAGACATTCTCCCAGGCTCCTTAGACGTGGCACGCACCAGGGGCTTGTGCTCTTCCCGATGGGGCTTAATAGACTCTTTGCTATAGTTATTTGATAACACCCAGTCAAGAGGTATTGGAATCACTTTGAGCAGTAGCCCTATTATGCCTGTAGAGTTTCAGATTGCATGGAGCATCACAGCATCAGCGACAGTGTTGGGGGACTGCCTGATTTCCTTGATTCTGGCCTGTTCGCTCTGGGGCTGTTGTTATCCACCGAACACCAGCCGTTATATAATGCAGACTTCTTGTGGTTCTGTAAGATGTCTTCCGCGGTCTAGAGAGAGCCCATGAAAATACGCGTTACCGATAAGCTGATGCTTATCACCCTGAGCTGGCCGCAGTATGAATGGGACGCCAATACCGTGCAACAGCCAAACTTGATCACCAGTGGCAAGAGGTGAGAGCCCCCCGCCAATGTAACCATTGTGGGTTAGGAAAATGTCGTAACCCTTGTTGTAGGCTGTCATCTGCCTGTGGAAGCGCCGCCAGCCGGCCTCGACGGCGCCAAACTCGTCCTTGTCACGCTTCGAATGCTCAATCTCAGGGCTGGAGCTACTTTCCCCTCCTTCTTCTCTCTTCACCTTTCCGATCGCAAACCGCTGTATTTCGCATGTTGACGGAAGATTGCGTGTCTGGAGGCGGTCCAGAATGGACGAATATCGACCCAACAGCCGCTCTTGGGCTTCGCTGTTATCTTGGTATTGTAGGTAGCTGTGGGCCATGTCGTGTAACACCCAATGCGTGAACTTGGACGCCATGCCGTCGGAAACGGGGTACTGCCCGACGCCGGTGGAGAGGTCGAAGTCGAAGAGGAGGGTCCGCCAATATGCCTCGACGCGATCCTGCTTGGTCGGTTCGTAAATCGGATTCAAGCGGAGGCAGAATGCCTCCATCAGAGAGAGGTCGAACGTGTCGCCGAGCGGTGAAGCGTCGGTGATGACGTCGACCATATAACCACGCAGTTGCAGCTCATTTCCCGAGACGCGGCCGTAGAGCCTCCAGTCCTCACAGCCTGGGCCACGGCCGGCACTGGCTCCTGTCCAGGTGAGGGGTATAAAGTTGGCTGATATCGAACGGTCCGGACACCAGGATGGCAGCGCGACTAGCTTCTTGCACACGGGATTCTGGACCCACCAGAGGGCCTCGGGT
Source organism: Fusarium nematophilum (assembly GCA_033030565.1). Taxonomy (NCBI): domain Eukaryota; kingdom Fungi; phylum Ascomycota; class Sordariomycetes; order Hypocreales; family Nectriaceae; genus Fusarium; species Fusarium nematophilum. The sequence continues at coordinate 145,087 of JAVIXY010000063.1, forward strand.
GATGGGGAGTGCTGCAACATGAGGGATGTGACCTGTGCATAAACACTCTCGACGGCCTGGTCATATCGTGGAACAATCGGACTAGGTTTTCCTGGAGGCAAGAATTTTTGGGCGATTCCAAGAACGGCAAAAAATTTGTCGTGCGGGAGCGAGCAGCCCGAGTATCCTGTCCGGCTCCAGAGAAAGCTAAGACAACCAAGCCACAGCCGCAGTGGCGAAGTCTCATCGAAAGGCTGGACGAACAGGGCAGAGACGTATTTGTCCAGACCACGGGTCGTCCGTCTACAGGCGTCAAATGTTGCCGCAGCCGCCATCATCAAATGCTTTGCTGTCGCTTCAATGTCTGCTTGCCTGTTCCTCGATTCAGACTCGATAAAGTTCTGGAGAATGCTCGGCCCCCACCAAGTTATGACCGTCACATCTGACATTTGGACCAGACGGTCCCATGACAATTCCGTCGAGCCGCACAGCACGGTGATTTCGCGTGCACAAGCGCATTCTTGCATGATCCAGATTCGGCTGAACCACCGCCGACGACAGTAGAACCTCGCGTAGGATGCCCACCTGGAGCACCACTCGGCTTGGGTCTGGCCGACGGCGCTGAGGATGCTTTCATCCAGAAACGGGGGCTGAGTTGCGTAGAGCTGTGCATAGTTTGGCTTGTAGTAGTCCCAGAAGTGCGTGTGGATCCATTGAAAATCATCCAGATCATTTGTGTCGGGTCCCAGCCAGACGACCACGTGCTGGGCGAAGCTGTATATTTTGCCCATCAATGCCACCTGTGTCGACTTTTCCGCCATGTCGCTCTGGTTGATGCAGATAGCGTCCGCCCAGAGCCATTTGTCGCCTTCTTGCTGAGAGGCACCCTCGCGGGCAGACAAGTTGTGCCAAGCTAGGATGGCATCGTGGAGGTTCTGGCTGACATTCATTGCAGATGTACCGATTTTTATCGTGGCTTTCGCCGCCGTGTCGGATATTGGCTCCTCATATGGGTACTCCCGAGTCGCTCTCCCCCATGTATATGACAATGCATCGTAGTTGGGAGCCTCGTCGACTGGAAACGAAGAAAGCACTAAGGTCAAATCGCCGGCCGCTGCCCGATCCAAGCGCACGAGTCGGATCCAGCGTCGACCCGGAAGGGCCTGGTATGTGTAAGATTCAGCTTCTGCCATTTTCTTGGTTGTCGGAAGGGCTGCAGCTCGTCACCGAAACAACATCATTGAATTGTGCAGGGCGAGGGACGATTCAAGCAGGATGAGGCTCTGATCTCAGAGGTCAGGAGGCACTTTCCGTCACCGTCACGTGGACGTGCTAGTGAGAGGCGCTCACGTGCTGTCGACGCACCAGTCATAGTCTGGAGAATGAGTGTTGGAATGTGGCACCAGGCTGGGCCCCTAGGGTCTCAAGAGGAAGGTTGTAGAAGGGGTGGACAAGATGGTCAGAGAAGGCATTGAATTGAGCTGCTGATCAGTTTCCTGTAATAGGGATCAGGAAGACCTTATGTACTGTGACCTTCTTCTAATTACATAAATTTGGGTGCCGGAATACGCCACCGGGGCTGCCTGGGCGAGGGCGGCCTAGGACCACATTCCAATACTCTTTCCTTGACGTTTCTGCCTAACCATGCCAGCACCCACAACCTCGAGATAACGCATTCTTCACTCTCGACGGATAGAAACTGGTCCACGGCCCCAGCAGCGATACTACGTCAAGAGCGCGAGTCGATCGCCCATTCTCCTCGGAAGCTCATCGACCCCTAGAGAATCTTGGCCAAACAACTCCGTATCAAGATCGCGTAGTTGATGGATGAATCCCGGATTCGGACACACTGCAGGTCTCGCTGAGACGATCGCCCCCAAGGCCTCCTTGAGTGACATCCCCCGACGGCTCATGAGATACGCGGCAATCAAGGTGGGGGATCTCGAAATGCCAGCAGAGCAATGGACCAGGACCTTTCCATCTGCCTCGGCAACGCTGTCGAGGATGATATTTGGTGCTTTGATGACCTCGGATATGGAACTCGATGGAGAATCCGCCATGGAGATGCGGTGGTAGGTGACTCCGTCTACCTTCTCGGACGGCGTAGAACCGACGCTAATAACAGCGTCGATGCCATTTGATGTCAAGAACGATGAAGATGAGGCAGCTGAGCAGGGCCCAAGGTAGAGAAAAGGCGGGAATATCAGCACTGCTGCGTTGCTCTGCCCAGCGCCTTGGTGACCAGGTTTTGAACGTTTTCCCATGCTAACCAGGGTAAAGGGGTCTTTTGGCAGCCTTGGGGTTTTAACAGCTGGAGTGGGAGACTTGAACTCGAATTTATGATGGACGGGTTGAAAGATGATGGCTGTGAGTAATTGAGTGTGCTTTCCATGTCAGCCTAAAATCTGGGCTGTCTCTGGTTAATTGTTTCTGATGTCTGATGACTCAGCCATCAATTATATAGAAGCAGCTTTCTGATGGAATATCGAGACATACAATCCCAAATTAAATCAGCAGGTTGTACACGAAGATGGATTAACTAATAGCGAGAGCCCCATCGTGCCAATCATGTAGGCTTTTACAGGGCAGGTAGACCCTGGCCTCCTTCACCTTAGCACTTTCGGGCCATGTGTCGACAGGTTAAAGGACCCGAGCCATCGAACCTGTTTCCGGAAGTCGGTGATGCAGCGGCGAGATCCGAGCAGGAACAGAACCGTCCAGGGCCTCGAGATCTCCACGCGGGGGTGGGATAAAGGCCGAAGTGATGGCCGCATGAGCCATGTTTCGGCTCCGACGTGCGGGTACGCTAACAAGTGACAGCGAGGCCAGGGCGCCGCCATGGATGTAGTCGTTCTAGTCCGCCCCAGATTGGGCGTGCTTATAAATCGTATCGTGGTAGCGATGATAGCGACGAGCTCGTTGTAGAGGGCGATGGGGTTGCCAAATATCCGCCTCTTGTCCACGGACAGAACTCTGATATCAACTGCGAAGCGAGACTCGTTAACCGTCACTTATATTTTGAGCATCAATCATTTTCAGCTCCTGGGGTAAGTGTCTTTCTAATTATTTCTCCAAACATCGTCAAAGTCCAGCGCCAGCATCCCCCGCCACTTTACCACGTCCCGCAATAAGAGGTTCAGAGGCCGCCTATTTGGCAGGTTTCTATAGCTTGAGAATTTTGTCTAAATTTTCAAAGGGGCTCGTATGTCGCGTGCGCGAGTGACACTGCTTCGTTCTCAGGAACAAGAGGCGAAGGAATGTGGTTGGCGCTGGCGCATGTATATGCCCGTTATGGAAGTTATTGCCGAAAAGCCGGGGTAGACAACCTTCGGGTCCAGCATCCATACAGGGAACCTTGTCTCTGATCCCTTTTTACTAGAAAAGGGTAAACCCGCAGAGCGAGTGTTATCTTAGCCCACCGGCCCAGCCAATGATTGAGACTAATATCCGTCCTTTCAGGCCATGACTCGGCCCGTGCTGACCTATCTTTGACGCGTGGAAATAACGACACGAGATTGGGCGCCATGCTCAGCCGAGATGCCCCTAAACCCATAAACTCTAAACACATGAGAGGATTGTAGGCAGGGAGTCCGAAATGATAGCACCTGTGCCTGGTAAACGGCGTGTTCTGCCGTGTTATCGCCGGTTATCGCGCGGCCATATATATCCCCACTTGTCCGCTTCTTCCCCAGAAACTTTGATCCAGCAGATGCTAACCAGAGGCCCGTTTCATGGTCATGGCTCCGTCTACGTCTGGGATTCTGGTAAGCTAGCTGTCTCATCTTGCGGGAATGGAACCCTGTGAAGCCTCAACAACCCCTCGCTAACATGGATCGTCGCGCTTCATCAGGCTACCCATTGGCTGTTGACTCTGATTGCCGGGGCCTTGATAGCCTCACGACTGTTCCTCCGCCTCAAAATCCAGCACCAAAGCCTGTTGTTTAGTGACGGGCTGCTTGTCGTGGCTTGGTGCGGTTCTCTTTCTCATTCAGCTCTGGCCACTGTGCTGGCAGCCAGGGGTGCCCTGGATCCAGCCAACGACTACACCCTGCTGAACTGGGATGTCGCCGCAAGTGAGCTACAACACGCTGCAAAGGTAGATTTCCTTTCATATACTGTCACACAGGAATGGCATTCCTAACCCAGACGGAAGGAAGCATATCAACGATCCTTAATGGTCGCTCATAATCCTCCAGAAACCAATGCTTACTTCTCGCAGATTATATGGGCAAGCGCCTTCCCTTTCTTTACGGCGTTATACTTTTGCAAGTTCGCCCTTCTCGCAACATACCACCAATTATTCCCAGCTTTCATGAAGGCTTTGAGATGGACTCTCTATGGTACCACTGTGTACTGCGTCTGTGGGTATTTGGCCACTGTTTGCGTCCAGCTCTTTCTATGCTGGCCTATTGAAGGGAACTGGTAAGAAGCCGCAAATCATGGTTCGCTCCTTTTCTCAATGTTACTAGGGCGGTTGCCTCGAATCGGAACGCTGTCTGCAGCTCCGCGATTGCACAACGAGCTTTCATCATTGCGTGGGCGCTCCATTTTAGCGGGAACATTATTAGTAAGTCCTCCTTAGGCACTCCAGGTCCTTTTCAGTCAGCTAATCATCATTTCCAGTTGCAATACTCCCTTTCTTTATTTTACGAGGCCTCCAGATGAACAAGAGGGTGAAAATTGGCGTGGTTGTGATCTTCCTTCTCGGCTTCATTGATATTGCATTCTCCTTGACAAGGTTCATCACAATCATACGGGAACCCATGTCCTTTAAGCCACTCACTCTGATACGTAAGAACGCCCATCGACTCATGCCTCTTCCTGCCACTAACTCGTTATCATTTCGCCAGAGCTCTGGACCGCCCTTGATGAGAACATTGCCCTCATAACAGCATGTCTTCCCGCCCTGCGGCCATACCTCCGAGTCGGTTTCAAGAATTCCACGGCGGAAGTCTCTCATGACAACGGTGTATACCACACCCCCAGAACCCCGAGGACACCAGTTGCTATGGGTTTCGACAAGATAGGGGGGTCGGATCGTGGTTTGGCTGGCCGTGGAGAGACTGACTCGGAGGACGATGCCTGGTCGTATGGCAAGAAGAGCAATAGGAGCGATATAGAGCTTGTTCAAGCCAAGGCTATGCATAGTCCTACGATGGGTGTAGACGTGGGCCCGGGAGAAATCCGTGTAGAGCGGGAATTTCGGGTTGTACAGGCGACGGAATATGACAACTAGGTGGTGCTTGGGCTGATGGTATCTAATTAAAAAGGACCTTCATGACTTTGTGACCCTAATACTGTCCCGGGAAGTGTGGTCGATTTGGATAAAGACCTCTATCAAAGTGAGGCATATTGTCGATAAGGAGCATTCGCTCGTGTCACGGGTTGGTAAGTTATCGAGTCAAATCCATGGATTGAAGCTGGTGTTCACCGGCATCTATGACTTAATATACGAGGTGGATGAGAGCGAGGCGACGATTGTCTCCAACTTATGTCCTTGTTACAGTCGACTTATATGTGGTTACTACTTTTCTTTCCTGGTTTCGTGTCCCCCGCCTCAATCTGTTTTTCCTTGAAGCTGTTCACGGGTCTTGGCGACGTATACATGCTCCATGCAATCTGACTCATCCAAGGGGCGATCATGATGGTAGAGTCTTTGGTTAGGCAGGATAGTACTGTTACATATTCTTCCCATTCGCATTGTCGAGGCTTCAGCATCTCGAGGATCCTCTAAACAGCAGGGTGACTCAGGTCGGGTTTAGCAAGCCCATGGGCTGGAATTTAGAGGTACTCCGTTCCAAGCCGGTTTCCTATTAGGTATCAAAATAAACAGGACGCTGTTACAATCCGCCGTGAAAATATCCATTCTCCAGTGATTCGGGAATATTGCTCAGAGCCCGCACATTGTTCGAGATTGTTGGACCGCCCTCGGCTGCTTCCAGCTGTTGCTCACGCATAGCGACAGGTTGCTTATACCCCAACAGCTCCTGCTGCGACCGCTGATGGTTCAGTTGTGGTGTTGCATCCGACACGGGGACGCTGGAGTGAAACGAGGTCAGTTTCCTGATCCTGTGTTGGAATGTCGGCACGCCGAATCGACGGAGAGCATGCTCAATCGGGGACTTGAGCATCGGCGCGGAAGAGGCTATTATCAGAATGACCTCTTCCATGCGAACCCAAAAGTATATCGGCATCAGAGTCCGGAATCTTTCAGGGGAAGCAAAGTCCAAGGTGTGCATATTGACGACCCTCATAACCACTGCAACGGTTGCAACCAGACCAAGCGCCATCAAGACGGTGATGAGGCATCGTTCCACAGTTGATCGGCTCAGCTTCCAGATCAAGAACATGGGCATGATTGCCAATGTCAAATCACCGAATAGAGCAACGCCTTGCGGGGAGTCAGCATCACGTAACGAGGGCCATTTCTGGATACTCACTTATAGTCGCGTAGCCACATGCCCAAATCTGCCGTGGGCTAAAGCACCGCGCATCTGGAACCACTTCCCAATGGGCATTGATCGGCCGACACTGTAGAAGCTGAAAGATTTCGGTGCCGATGGCGCAGGCAGCCTGGATGCCGATGGTGAACCAGATGACTGCGCGCCAGGTCTTGGTCGACGCGAATTTCAGCAGTAGACACCCGACTGAGATCCTAGCAAGAGCGGGCACCAAGGCTGCCAAAAGGATAACAATGTACACATATCGAAGGGTCTCGCCGCCCTGCTCAGGAGTTACATCGTAGCTGTGACGGCCCAAACCGGAAGCAACACTGGCGATGAAGAGCGAATAGACGACGACTTCAATAAGCTGCACTCGGGTTAGAGTCTTGCCCATCTATTCTGATTGCCTTTACTCACGACTGCGACTGAGATGGTGTAGTCCGAGGCATCCAGTCTGTATACCGGGGTCACGCGAGTGTAGATTCTCACTGAGAAAACGAGTATGGCGACGATGAAGAAGGGGGTGACGATGGCTAGAGCCCGCGGCCCCAGCGAGTCGTGCGGCAGATGAGCGTCTTGGTCCATCACAGGCAAGACCAAAACCAGTTCGGTCAAGTGGCCGAGGACCAGATGAGAGAGAGCAGCTCACCTTGCTATCCGCGCGCTTCCGAGGTAATTAAACGGGGATTGGGATTGAGAAGGGCGAGCCTACGGCTAGAAGTAGGATGGCCTGCGAATCCGTGGCGGCATCATGCTTTCGTCAGCATGTCTCAGGGGGCACCGAGCTAATAGCAGCCACCACAGAGCGCTATCACATCTCACAATGGCCCGAAGCGCGCCACAAACTAAAGCGCACTACCCTCGGACGGGACATCAATGAGGTCAGGACCAACTGGATGGTTTGGAAATCAATCAGGATTCTCAATGTTATCTCACAGGAAGGTGATGATGGAAGCGAGGCAGGAAGGAAATGATTGATAGCGCACGAGTCATATCGAGATGACGAGGCGTAAAGGTTGGGTTTGCTATTTGACCGGATTTAAGCCAAGTTCAGTTGACAGGGGCGTAAGTGGCCGGGGACCAGGCCTAGAGGATGTGTGGCGACTGGAAAAGCAAGCATAACTTATCCAGCCCAGGAGACAATGGGTAGGATTGTGTCAAGGTGATAGGTACCAATACCAGAAGGGCTCTTAGAGGGCATGTTCTCTTTTGCTCAATGGTACAGTGGTACTTGACAGATTGCATGGTTTGGTACGTAGATCAGCGCCTTGATTCCACAAAGGCAGATGGAAGAATCCCGGTTCATCATCTGTGAGATCCCAGGGAGAAAAGTGTCTGACTCCGCCGCCACCAGATTCTGGATTGCGCCGCCGCAAACGAACGATTCGTCCCGGGCTACCGGGCCGCCTTTAACTTCCCCTTGCGCCGTCAGTCTTACCTCCACGCTAAACATTACCCTCCGCGTGATCGACCTCTAAACCCGGTCGGCGGGTCGACGCTATGACTCCTCGGTTAGGACGCTCTGACACTTCATCACACAGAGTTTAGCATCTAACGATGGGATTGGGTAAACTCCGCATCAGCCAAGATGCCAAATACCTTGAGAGTTTGATGGGCCTTCGAAAGTGAGTTTGAGGGGATCGAAAAAGCACGCTATACCCGGGTAAGCCCGCCAAACACAGTCTGTCTCCAATGACCACGGGTACCAAAGGATTGTTTAAGCTCAGACCATCAGTTTCATGCTAGGATGTGACAAGCCAAGCCTGTTCCTGTTCCCGTTGCTTTCTGCTCCTTCAAGGGCAGGCCCATCACACCGTCTTGAGCCCAGTTCGATAGATTCAATATTGATAGCATAAGCAATATATTTCAAGTAGTTTGTTGACGAGAACTTGTAGTTGGAAAAGAGAAAGATAACCAAAACCGTAGCCACTGATGGCTCTCCCAGCGTAACGCCGTCTGTGCAAGCCCTGGAACCTCATTCGGCCAGATCATCCATGGGAGCCTGCCGAGGACTACCCTGTAGCTGGGCTGACGGGTATGCTCCCGCGGCCCCCGTCGAGCTAGGCGACTGGTTTAGCATTATCCATGCTTGGTCGTTAGGGCCTGCCAAGTTATATAGATAGCCCAGTATTTACTATCAAAGTTATTATTACTCTACTCTTGCTTATCCTCACTCAAGGAGAAGTAATTAAACATACATAACAGGCATAACCCTCATCCGAAACGTCCAATACATTCATCACACAACACCTAACGCATTGGTTGCCCTGGAGCTGATTAAAAATCCTCACTGGGGCTCGAGGTACCAACTGACAAGACGTGGGAAGGTTGGTTTGCGAGAGCGCAAGCCAGATAGAGAGGTCCTGTGAAGGCAAGACGCGTATAATAGGGACAAGGGGTTCTTGGGGGCCAATCCCCCGACCAATGAGTCCTTCCCCTTGCACAAGGAGCGATCTAAAGCCGTTCAGAGACCGACATGCTTTCCCCCGGCAACTAGCAGCTGTAAAGGCGCCATTGAGCCTGTACCATACCTGGCGAGCCCCAACCATGAAGTATCGCCCGGGGAAGCTTGGTGTCGTGATGCGGTAGTTGGCGCGCAGAACACGCTTTACCGTAGCTGCTTCTTCAACAACCAGCTCGATCCCCAGATCAGGCGAGGAGATGTCGACTAGATCGTCGTACTGGGTAATGCCCGTGGCCGAGATGGAATCGTAGCGACTATCGTCGGGCTCGGGCTCAAATCGATCCACTAGGTCTTGAACATAATCATATTGAAACTGATTCCACTCGATCCTGCCCGGGACGATGGTAACCAAGCAACCCCGCTCAGGGTTGGATGTCACGTCGGTCAAGGTGTTGAGGTAGAAGCAGAGGCCGTCAAACGAAGTTGCCGACGGGTTGAAGATATCTTTTATCCGTTCCGATGGACGATCTCCACGTGCTGTGAAGAGGGATCTTATGACACCGAGGATGCTCAATCTCGGCCAGGTAGCCAGCAATCCGTCATGAAGCGGATCGTATCCGGGCTTCTCCATTGGATATGATCGTCTTCTTCGGTCCCAGTATATTTTCTCTATGCCGTTGCGTGAGGGTCGGATCTCGAGCCCTTGATGCATGCAACACACTGACATGATTCGAACAAGGTTGCAGATGGTCTCAACCAGGAGTATCAGGCAAAGAGGGCGGTCTTTTTCCTCAATATCCTGATTCTTTTCTCTATCGCAGAGATCACATGGACATAGTTGCCTCAGGGAGCTGATGGACTGGGAGTATCGTTGAGCCGCATCCAGATAGGACTCATCCAGAGTAGACTCCATGGTCCGGAGAAGTATCGGGGTTTCACCCAGCTCAGGCAGTAGGCGACGGGATAGTAGATAAAACCCCCTTCCATAACCTGACGACGACGCGGGAGGAGCATCTATTCGGACCGCACGCTTTTGGCTATGATCAAAGACGCCTTTCTCGTCGCTCATGAGAGCCAACAAGATCCTCGCCGCGGAGCCAAGACAAGCCCCCGTGGTCACAGCGAGACTTCCCAAAAGTCGTTGCATCGGGCTGCCGAATGTATCGACGAGACAAATGCTCCACTCGACCCTGCCGTGAGACAGGATGTCGTCCTCGTGGTCGTTGAAGTAGTAGAGAAAAATGCGACCAGTCGGAACGACGTAATGTCTCCGGATAATTTGAAGCGGTTCAGACGATGCCGGAGAGTAGCTGATAATAACCTGCGCGCCTGGGGATGGCTGATTTCGCGTGCCATCTGGTCGGTATAGAACTGTGCCGTCCTGGTCCTGAACCTCTACTCTGAGATTAAGAAGCCAATGGGCAACTGCGGCAACCCACGCGCAGTCCGGCCCTCCTGTTAGGAAGATGCGGTCAAGGCGCCCGGTAGACACATCGAAAACCCCCTTGAGAATGACGGCAATGTCTCTGGGCGGTGCACAGCCACGAAGGTTGAGGAGCCCATCCCTCAGGCAGAGCCCGGTGAGGCCATGAAGGACCAGTCCGAATTCTGTCGCCGCAAGCAGTCCCTCAGAGGCCTCCACAAGAGAACTCCACTGCCTAAGGGAGGGCGTGATCTCGGCTGGGGGGTTGTATAGGAGGAACAGCTCCCTCATGACTTTTGCCGCGATGATGGTGCTGAACTCTTCCGTGAGACATGCACAGATGCCGAGACACGCGAGACCCTCTGAGGATTCCTGCATACTTCTCACGATGTGCTTCACTCCGAATCCAAACCAGAGCACCTTGCTGACCGACGGGAAAGCGTCGACCTTCTTCAGGGCTTGGTGGAGGCGCATCTCGCCAAGCACACCAAGCCTGACGTTGGAGAAGATGGCTCTGGCGGCGTAGACAGTCAGAGCTTCCACCCCAGCTTTAGATAGTCGCGATAAAACATCGACCGAGAAGCCGACTGTCCCATTTGCCACTGCAGCCCAGTCAACCGTGCCCTGCTGTTGGAAGCCGACCGCCGTGCTGGGCTGGAGATCCTGAGATAGCAAAGGGGCTGCTTGGCCGGGGTTGTTGTTGGGCGAGGGCATTTTGGTAGGTAGTTAATGACCGACTCGTACTTGGAGGTTTGAGTAAGATCAATAAACCCAATGTCTGAAAACCCTCAACACGAGGACCAAGGTTGCTGAGCATGGCTGTGTAAAGCGGGGAATGTCATTCAGGCTGCAACGCATGGTCTCCCAAAATGAGGCGTCCAATTATAGGCTGTGAAGAACGATGCAAGGTGAATTGCACATTCGGGTCGGACAAGATGACGTGGTGGTCTTTGGTGTAGTTAAGCTACCGGGCGTAGACGGACGGCGTCCGGTTAGGGGTAGAACTGGGCGGACAAGCTCACCAGACCTCTTACGTACTATCTGGCGCTGGCGAATGCTCTCGTGCATATAACGTATTCGTGAGAACGTATCCTAGTTGCGTCTGCTCCCTCAAGGGCAGGCTGCTTCCACAATTACAAAGAACACAGTTGCTTTTACACATCATTGATATCAGCTACACTGCTGACTGATATCTCGGGTAACCTCAATACGCTTCTGGCCCAGACTGTTCAGGACGTCGTAGCCGCCAGAGGCAGCAGGCATCGGTATGAGAAGACCGAAGCCGACGAGAGTGCGATGCTAAATCAGAGCGATTTTATTTCTGAGAGTTTTCGTGGTCAGGCGCCCGCTGGTAGGATTGGTCATAATTTCGGGACGACTATTCTCAAGGGGCAGTCAAAGACGAGGTAGGGTGATACATACGGCGGCGATAGCCCTCACAAAGCTGAGCCACAGAGTTGATGCCAACTCCGATGAAACTGCCACTTATATATAGAGTTGCATAATTCCATGATGGCCTCGCACGCCCCATCGAATCTGCCCGGTAGACACATCCAGGCTCTGTTTAATTGGCCATACAGCCATGCCATAGGTGTCCCGTGACATTGAGTAAGTCTTCGGAGACTTTAAAAGATGCTTTCCCAATTTCCTCCAATTGGCAAATAGAGTCATTGTTCGAACCGTCGGTAACGGCATACAACAGCAAGGTGCCCGCACAATTGACTGCCAACCATGGAAAGCCAAGCTCATGCTGTGAGGCTGACTCGAAGGTTTTCAGAACCCCAAGGTCACGCTCCCTGTGGTGCGTGTGAATATAATTAGGCATCGAATCTACGAGCAGCTCCAGGAACCTCTCCGGCGAGGGTCGGGCAGTTGGAAACGCAGCCTAACGCTGGGATGAGGAATTGCAGTCAATGAGAGCTTAATGAAGCGGCAATAGTTGGCATTGTCAGAGTTACAAAAACACTACCAAGATCCTACATCCGTCCAAGCAAAAACCTTGAGTCAGTAGAACATAGGTGAAGTCGCTACATCCATCGCTCATCCTCCTTGTTCAGCCTACGCTTGCGACACGGAGTCTCTGATTGAACCCACCAGCCACAAGATGAGGTAGTAGCAGGGTTCTTGTTACCCACCGGCACGTGGGTTGTTCTGCCTGAATACCATTGGCGTCTCCCGCGGCAGCTGCTGGGAACCCGAAGGGACGCTGCGCCCGACATAGCCGAGGTTAGCGTCTTGATTGCTCATGGGAAACACCGTTCCAGGCTCGTTTCCCAAGTGTCCGCTTGGCTGTGGGTACGCAGGTACGGGACCGGTTATCTGCGGTGCAAATGGCTGCAGGTTGCCGCTGCTGTCCATGCCCCATTGTCCACGGTCCATCGAATTGTGATCTGAGTATGCCGTGTCTTCTGTTAGCATGTCAAACGTACCGAACCCCGTATTCACGAAGCTGGAGTTTGCGTCAGAGATTGACATGGCGGAGTTATGGGGGTCAAGGGAGCAGTTGTAGCTGTTGCTGGTGCCGTCGGTCTGGAAAGGGGATAGCTCGGGGAATTCCTGGTATTGATGAACGTCTGGATTATTTCTATTGAGCGTTTGTGGAGCCTGGTCCGTCTGAATGCCGTATCTTCCCATATTCAGGGGCATCGACGGCTGCTGCGAGGGGGCGGTGGATGAGATGTTTGGCGCAGGTCTAGGCGGGTGGATGATGGAAAGAGGCTGGAAAGCATCTGCCGCGGACGCTCGGGACGGCCGTTCGCTCTCGGTTGTCGTCGCCAGACGACGCGCCCTTTCCAAGGGTTCCAGGACTCGCTCAAGAATCTGTAGAGTCTCTTGTTCAGGACTCCTCTTGATCTCGCCGATCGTGTCTGAACTCTTCAATACACCGCAGAAGTCGTCGATAGCCCTGATCAAGTCAGACACAGCGGCCCGGTTTTGGCTGTCTTGGTCTGTTACTCGGAAGTTAGCAATGGAAACTCCGTCCCCCGTGGCGATACCACGAAACTTCAAAAGAAGCCAGGAATACTCACATGGACTGGGCATCTCTTTGGTCTTGGGCCAGTCAGGAAATAGCACCCTGAAGATGGTGTACCAACACGCTTCCTCGGAGCTCTTACTGGGAAACATATGCTTGGACGTGAGCTGGTTCGACTGAACAATGTCAAAGCCATCCTCATAATCGGTCGGCACCTGTCGCTCCACACAAGGCTTATGACCCTTGATCTCGTCGTGGCGAAATTGCACCTGACAGATATGGCATCGCTGCCAGTCTTTCGCACGGGAGTGGTGGTCCTTCAAGTGCGATCTAGACTATCCTTAGTTTCTGCGGTTCAAATAGAGATGTCGCGGCCCTTATTGTCGGGCGGAAACAATCTCGGCAAAGACTTACTTTAGTCGGTAAATATTCTCAAAGCCCTTCCCGTTGCAGGCTCCGCTGGAATACTTGGCCGCGTTTCTCCTATGATACGGACATGCAAAGCGTCGCCCACTGGGATGCACCCGACGAGGTCGTTTACCGGCAATACCCTTGTCCTCCTCCTCGCAGTCATCCTCGTCGGTCTCTGAGTCCACCTTGGGTCTGCCTCGTTTGTTGCGGATCGACGCCGCCGAGTTTTGCGTCTGCACGGTTGCACCCGAGGTCTTGGAGTCTTGGGGGCTGTCGGACTGGGGTTTGTTGGTTTCTCCACACTGTTGGAAGCATAGGCCGAGTATCATGGCTCTCAGGACGGTGCTGATCCAAGAACTCTTTGCATTGTCGAGGCCCATTTTCAGTCTGTGAAGTTGATCTTGCCTGAGGGTCCTAAGCAACAGTTCGAGTGTCTTCTTGCGACCCCGGCTGACGGCGTGGTGAAGCGGCGTCCACCCACGCTTATCCCGACTTTCCACTTGGGCACCGGAATCCAGAAGGAGGGAGACGATGGGAGCATGGCCAAGAGCAGCCGCTCGGGAGAGAGCTGCCTCCCCGGTGTGTGCGTTGGCAGTCCCGGCGTCGGCATGTTTTTCCAGGAGAAGCTCCACGACCTTTAAATGACCACTGCGAGCCGCCAGCCACAAGGGAGACGTGCCACTGGCGAGGTCGTTGAGGTCGGATCCGGCGTCAAGGAGGAGTTGCACGACATCTCGATGTCCATGAGCGGCAGCCAGGCCCAATGGCGTCTGACCATAAACATGATCTCGATGGCCCACATCAGCATGTAGGCTGATTAAGGAGTAACAGATATCAAGATGTCCCATTGCCGCAGCAAGTGACAAGGGCGTCTGTCCACGATGGTCCTCCTTGTTGATATCCTCAAGACTCCCTCCCCACAGCGCGGTATCATGCCACGGAATGCCATAGTAAGACATGACGTGCGCTGCCTTGGTCTTATGTGGCTTGAACAGATTCTGGTCGCCGAAGAGGTGATTGTGTATGTCGGCCCATTGATCAATGAATCCTTCTTGGAACCACGGCGACCACATATCCTCCGTATGGGGCTTCACGCCCAGCCGCCCAGCCACGCTGAGATGCTGCATAACGAATGTTACCGAGTATCTCAAGAAGTGAGCTGGTGAAAGTGCTTTCTTGGCCACTGACGGATGTGACACTATACGTGTTTCATGGATGTATAGGAGGCATATCTGAGCGACTCTGAGATGAGACTGGGCCTTGCGGTCTTTGCCCTGGTGTGTCTCAAGCGATTTAGAATCCTGAGAGAGGGGCCGCCCCTGAAAATGGATTTCCGGCCACAGCGCACATGATCCTTTGTCAAGCAGAAATTCCTGCACAGTTTGATGGATGAATTGCACCGTCGGATGGGACGCGGACGTGGTGCCGTCTGCCAACTTGGGTGGCCGCGGTGAGACCTGGAGAAGACCGCCACATAGGACCATGAGCTGAGCAGTGATATCCAGCTGAATAGCCCCCCGTATATGATACTGATCTTCTGACCTCGCCCGATTGCTTGCGTCGAGTTTGCTTGTTATTATCAGGTTGTCGAGTTCGTCCCCCGCGATTGCCAGTGCACTCCACAGCTCCAGGATCGAAAGTGGTCGTTTAGCGCACAGTACGAGGAGTAGCGCATCCTGCGTAGCCCTGCGGCGTCTCGAATCGTATGAGTTCCATAGCCGTCCTAAAACTTCCTCGTATGCTGCGTCAAGGTCCATCGGGAGGCACTCTGTGTCAAGGTGCCGTGGGGCCTCAAACGGCTTCAGGTATGCATCACAAAGTAACTTGGACGCCACGAGGGCCGCCCAGATAAAAGTCCCCCGAGACTTCTCCGCCATAGCCTCACTAACCTGTTGGACATCCAAGGTTGAAGCAGAACGAGTCTCCAAGGCCACCAGCCTGTCGTTCAAGTAGGTCTGTATGTCGATAAAGTTGTGCTCTTCCATGCGGATTTCCGCCACTGGCTTGAAGCAGGGACTGTGCCGAGAAGAAAGACAAGCCCGAATCTGCCGGGAAGGCCGGAAGGAGTTCAGGCGCCGAAATAAGGAGACGACCCTGTCGGGGTCGTTGCACTCGTCCAGAGCGTCGATAAAGAAGGAAAGAGAGTCGCCCAGGGCCGTTGACTTGTCGACCAGCCGCAACAGGCTCTCCGTCAGCACATCGTCGTCCCAATAGACCCCCATCTCGGTGAGCCGGGAGAATATTTCGAATGTGCGGGAGCTGGAAGCTGACTTGAGGAGTTGATATAAGAGGGACCTCAGAAGGCTCGTCACGGAGTGGTTTGCGCCGCCGGGGGAAAAGAAGAAAAAGGCTACCGACGCGGAACTCTCAGTTATTCCCTGTTGGATATCATTCAGGACATGCTTCATCAAGACAGTCTTTCCACTTCCTGCGTTACCCCTGATCCACAGCATCTGGGAAGGGCCATCGAACCAGGATTTGAAAGTTTCATGTTTAAATATCCACTCGCATGTGCCCCGAGAGGCTTTTGGGACATTGGCCGACGCATCTTCAAATGCAAGGCTTTCAAGCACCTCTACTTTCGGTCAACACCAAGTTTTGAGCTCGAAGGGGATGATCCTACTCTGTTCTGCCGGTGAAAGAGTCGGGGATAGTGTAACCTGATCCGTAATACTGCCGCTCAAACCGTGAGTGATATTCCGCAGTGCCTGCAGAACCTTGACGTATGATAGGTCATGCTTTGAAGTGAAGCGGCACATATCCTGTAGAGGCGTTAGACCGAGACAAGACGCGTCCAGAAGCCCACCTGCTTACATGATGATTCCTGTGCAACAATACCTGTGGAAAGGCCCACGGTTCAGTCCCGCTGGGGTCAACTGCCTGCTCGAGACGGCAATGGTCAGTGGTTAGTGCTCGCCGCCGCAACAAGGCTCTGGGGAACGGCTCACCCGCACTTCGGTACCTGGTAGCGTCAACTCTTCATAAAAGTGCGCAATTCTGCATGAGAGACTGGTCCAGGGTAAGTTCAAGAACCCAACGACGATCTGTCGCATCGCTTGAGCGGCAACCATGGTGACTTGCGTCGCCTCGTTGGCGGCAGTGGTGATCCTGGAGATGTTGGTGCGTAATTCGGATGATGAAGTTGAATGCGGCGTCCCCAAGAAGATGATCCCCTGTGTTGCAGTGATGATCTCGTTGAGTGCCTCATGGCCCCTATTTTGGAATGCTTCGGTGAGGGCGCATTTGAGAACCAAACCACCAAGGCTATGGCAGATGAAGATAACTGGCCGTGACTGAGATGATGTGATGATCAGTTAGCAAGTTGGCCAACTGGAACCACTCTCGAGAGGCCGTGGGAACTGGAAGCAAGGGAAAGGGGTGTTGTATGTCCCAGCATACGATGTGAGAGACCCACCTCGGCGTTGTCCAGCTGTAGATTTTTGAGCTTGTCCAGTAGCTTGCGGGCGGCGTCGAAGATGCTCCAGCTGTCGCGGAAGTCAGCGCCACGGTAGCTGTAGGCGAAGATCCTCGCCGAAGGGAGATCCGCGGACAAGAAGTCACGCAGCCAGAACGAGGACTTGTGTTTCCAACTACCGTAGCCTCCAAGTCCGTGGATAGCAATGATGTCTACTCCTCGGTCAGCCGATGATGGTCCCTCGGCCAAGAGAGTCAACCCAAGGATCTCGTCCATTTTTAAGCGCGGGTTGCCAGGAGCGCTGGCAAGGAGAAACGTACAGGAGGAGCTGCAGAACAAAACAGCAAATTCGTGACAGATAATGATTTGGGCTTTCGGAAAAGGACCTTTGGATTAAAAATGGATCAGACTCATCTTGGGTAACTGGGGTGTCACAATTGCATTGTGTGCGTTTTCCTGGCTCCGCGCATCGCATTGGGTGCAATCCTCGACTGCTTCGCATTCCTCGGCTTGCCAACGGCTCCCACCCCCGGAAACCTGAAGTGTAAAATCCCTCACAGGATAATCCGCCAGATTGGGATTTTGCACGGCAAAGATTTTTGCACTGAGTGCGATTGCAACCAGTAAGAACTGAGATGGGCCCTACCGGCCGGTGAGGAGGCTGCATGCAACGCTCGCCCGGCCAGGCTTTTGTCCGGCGCCATGCAGAGAGGCGTCTGTTAGTTTTGTTACGCGACGTCGCACAGGCAAGAGCGGTCATAACGCGTAGGAGAGAGGGCACCTCCTGGTTCTGCACTATTAAAATGAGGCCCTCCGCGAACGATCCGTTATTAGCCAATCGTTGAAGGGACGCGTCACAATGTGAGGCTGACACCAACGTCCGCGACAAGAGCGCCCAGCGTGAGGTTCATCTCGGGAACCCTACACCGCTTGTTGAGCATGCTTGAGATGCATTTCTCTCCTACCTAGACCGAGATGGCGAGCGAAGATCCTGTGTTGTCGGGTCGGAAAAGGCTTTCCCATGCTAATATCTCAGTTCATTTGAGTCGTCCCGGTCCCATCAGCATGGTTGCGTGAGGCCTCTAGGGCTACACCCCTGTCCACGACAGCGAAGAGGTTCTTGCATCGGCCTGTCTAGGCTACTTGTATTCAAGTACTTCTTGGCAACGCCTCCTTGCTTTTGATTTGCCATGCTCTCTGCCGCCTGCGGTCGCCCGTAGATTGTTTCGCACAATCGAGACTGCGCACCGAATCTTGAGCCCAGCTGTGCGTGACAGACTGTCCATCTAGAGTGATGCTCCTAACACGCTGGGGATGTTGTGAGGTTATGTATTAACCCCGATTACGGGAAGACTAAGGAATAGAAGGAGTTCGGCCCGGCAAGGGCGCCTAGGTTCCCAGTCATGCTGACCCGCGCCGGGTTAGGCCTTTGAGTTCGAGGCCACGCATATGCATAGAGTATCGGCTCTGAATACTATAAGGCTAGTATAATTGGAGTGATTTTAAATTATTAGTAAAGGGCTAAGCCATTTTAATTTTACTAGGTATTTTGAAGCAGGATGTAGGACGAGTAGTTCTCGAATCCCAGCCCCTTTTCCCTCCATCCTTTCTATCCCAATCATCCTTATACCAGTTACTACAGCTCATCCTCTACCCTATTCTCACAGACACCATCAAAATCTCCATACCTTTCCATCCCAGCACTGACAATCTCCTTGAACACCCGAAACGGACAACTAGCACCCGGCCCATGCTGACACAGCGGCAACGGCCGTGGCGCAGTATTGGCAATAAACCTGATAAACTCCTCATCCGGGACGCCCGGTATCTCGCAAGTCATCTTCTCCATGCCAACGTGGCCCAGAAAGGGGATGAGATCCGACATCTTCCACGCCCGCACATGATTGACGTGCGATGTCGGGAACTCGTCGTTTCCTTCTCGCGCAGACGAGTTGAAGATGCCCAACGCCGTAGCCACGAACGGCGGTACCTCGCGGTGAGTGAAGGAGAAGAATAGCCGCTGGTCCGAAGGCCAACCTGTCGTTTCGTTGTGATTCGCGTCGGGGTCATTGTCGATTGAGTCAAAGAGTTGGGATTGCGAGTAGAGCCAGGGGAAGCCGAGATGGTTAGAAAGAGGATTAAGAGGCCCGACCATGTGCGCGTACTTCATATCCCACGCGTACTCGTACGAGAGCCATTCTGCGTCCGAGAATAGGGCGCATAGTGGTGAGCGCTTGCCTCGGATCCCTGATTCGTAGCCGCAGAGTGATTGAAGTGCAAAGACATCTTTGGGGTCGAGATTATAGCTTTCGGGTGTGAAGGGACTAAGGCGGCGCGAGATTTGACTACCATAGACATTCAAGAACTCTTCCTGTTGCTCAGTGCCGGGGTCCTTTGAGAATACCGAGCAGGCTTTGTGAGGGAGCAGGACGCGCGTGCCGTCATTCAGATTCGACTTGTTGAAGCGCACGATTTCAATGTCGCCGTGGTCAGGAAATGACTGCATAAAGGCCACTGCAGTATCGTACGTCCTCGCCTTGGTATCTGCCACGACACGCTTCACCGATGACGCCAAGTGTCGATACCGTTTCGCCAGATGCCGTCCCACCTCTTCAGCATCTCGCTTCCCAGAAGGAGTCACATCCTCGAGGTGGTCCTCGTCAATCGGAGAGTACCATCTGTTGAGAACCTCAAGCGGACCTGAGAAGCCGCCTCGATGCTTCTCCAGTTTGAAGAGGAACGGCTGGATGTAGGCCTCGTACTCATCGTCATTGGCGTAGATGGCGGCGTGTCGGATGAGATAGGAGGCGGCGTTGACTGTGCATCCTTCTGGGGCGGCGTGGGAGAGTCCGAATCCCACGGCGTCGAAGTATGGCGATATTCCGGGGAGGTGGAGGAGCGCGTCGAATTGGTAGCCTTGCGAATGGTCGAAGGGTTGGATGGGTTGCTGGAGGACAGATGCGATAGTGGTGGATGCGAGTGAAATCACAGCTGCAATTGCAGCAAGGATGTTGGGCATGGTGTCGACAGGAGGCCGACTGTGGGAAATGATGTCTCCGCTGGGCGATTTGCTGGTTGGGCCTTGTTTTTGTACCAGAAAGTCTATGACGTACGTAGACAGCCACAAATAATCTTAGCGCCAGATCAGGTAGATGTCGAGATTTGAATTATGTGTCAAGCTATTATTCTATAGATACGTTTGGCGTATATTTTAACTAGAGTTTTAGGCATATGGCCCGGTAAACCACTACACACTAGATTGCATGTATCGCAGGAACCTGACTTCAACACGTTGTGGCGGGACAATGATGATGTAGCGATCAATTAGCAGGCGTCAAGGAGTTTAGCGGCAACTTGTAAGAACTGAGTCTTCGCAAAGGTGATGTCTTAGTCAGAAGGAATGTGAATAGATTGGATGACTGAACTGTGCTTGGTGTACTGACCTTGGAAAGAGAGCTTTTCAGTAGTGGATAACGGATGTAGTCGGCCCGCCAAAACATGTTTGACCGGCATTACTCTGCGCCCTCATCCGGCGTCCTGTGGATTAGGGAGGCTGAATAGCTAGTTTCGCACAATGCTACGTCGGCGATGCGATGGAGCTTGGCGAGCATGGTGGTCGAGAAGAGAAAGCTTAGATCGATGGCATCGAGTTTGACATGCAGTAAGTGGCACCGGATAATATATTGAACGAACTCAGCAACAGGCCAGTCATGGTGTTTATTTATCTATTCTTTACCGATCGCCAGAAATATAGAAAACTGAGGATGAAAAAAGGCAGAGGTCGACCCAGACTCGACTACTGGTTGGATACAAGAAGCATATCGGTATCACATATCTAACTATACCACAGCAATTGACAGTCAATACAAGACATCAAGGCAAATTTCAACCCGCAAGCATGTCTTGTGCCTTGAAGGCTCTGACGTAGTAACCCAGGTCAGCAGTGAATCCTCCTAGGCTGACCATCTGAATGTCTTTCTGAACAGACCAATTGGGGGAGAAAAAGGGGCCCTGTCCCTCCAGTCAGCCTGTCACAGCCCTACATCAGGTACAGAATTCTCCATTCTATCTATATTAAGAAACCTCCGGCGCTGGGATCTACGTTCTGTAGCCCCGAATTTCCGGACGCTCAAATAAATACTGACCCGACTCCACGCCATCATCGCTGGAATCTCAGTCCCAATCAAGGGCTGGTCGCAATACTAGATCAGCTCCAGAAACATCGAGGTATCAACCAGAATGGACAGAGAAACCTGGAGATGGACGATGGAAGGCCTTTGGACCTACTCTCCTGTGGTCACTGCTTTCATGGTATTCCCCAACCCCTCAATAGATCCCAGAGCTATACTCACAACCATAGGTCCCATATCCCCATTTCTACCTCTTCCCAAACCGCACCGTCGCCCGCCATACAAGATCCTTGGGACCCCCCGCCTCTGAAAAGACGCCCAGCAACACTGATTCAAGGCCTGCAAAGCCCTTCCCCACCGTCTTCTCCCCATTCTGCGGATTCTGCCTCTGGATGGTTGCAGAGCTCTCCCAAACCCTCCTCTGCGCGTTCCTGGAACCCCGGGTACCGTCCTACTTCCTAAAGGTCGTCCCTCCTATCCTCTGCGCCCCTTTCAGACTCATGTGGACGAGGGGAATCCTCTCCGAAAATCCCTCCTCTCTCAAAGATCTATTCAGATCGATTTATTCCGTCAAGTCCACTTGGTGGGTGCAGTATGTCGGGGTGCTCGTGGCATGCGAGTCAGCCGAGGCACTGTCAAGTTTGCTCATGACCCTTGTCTTTGGGGATATGACAGCAACGGAGCCTGTTGAAGGGTTGAGGCCAACCTTGGTCCTGGTGGCCAAGGTGCATGTTCCCCATCTGATGGCCGTCCTGCTGGGGGCGGGTCCCATCACGGTGGCTTCTGTGCAGGCTGCTCTTTCGATCCCTTACTCGGGTTTCGGAGATGTTTATAAGACCGGACATGGATTTTGGGACGATATTCACGTGTCGTTGAAGAGCATGACGTTGTCACTGTGGTGGGACTTGTTTCTGAATTATTGTGTTGGATTTATTGTCGTGATGGCTGTGGTGCTCTTGGAGTTCCTTCTCGGCACGCATTTGATGTGGTGACGTGCGATTAACTGCAGGGTCAGCTGTAAACTTCCATGTCTGGCGGTTACTATGAGCTTGAGAAGTTTGTAGTATCGCCTCAGGCACTGCAATATTAGGTACGGGAAATTCCACTTAGTCCAGCCACAGAACAGATATTTCGGCTATTTCTCCAGCGTCGGTGGGTGGATCGAGACTCACGAAACCAGTAAAGTTATTCCATCATTCAAGTGACTCGGACGTTGGACAAAGAGATTTTGGTCATAAAACTCCTCCCTGGGGCTTGAATGGGCGAAAGGCTGGGTATGTGTCAGGTTATCTATCTGATACAACTCAACACTAGCTCCCTCGTAACAAGGCGCCGACACCAAATGACGACACAAGGCCGACTTTCAATCCAAGCTTATAGGTGCTACCGAGGTCGCCGTGCTGCCGAAGCAACAGCCGCGTTGCGGGGGGCAGCCGGAGCATCGCCATCGGCCCAACCGCAGGGTGATACTCCTCGGAGTGATCTTCAATCTCCTCCCATCTTGGGCAAAGGTTGCGGAGCCGGCGGCTCAACCAAGGCCTGAATGGGCAATAGGGTTTAAGTACCCCGTGCGGGCAGTAGTATTCGGAGTGGACGAGGGTGGAAGGTAACACTCACTTGGTAGCATTCGGACCATACGAATGAGCCAGCAGCTCCTCTAACTGTATACGCGGGTCCATTCGCACCCTCAATCCAACCACTCAATATAAGTAGGAACCAAGATGCCCAACATAAAGGCCGAATGAACCAGGCATCGTCCCCATTCCTTCCAACTTCCACGCTTCACTTTAACTTTTTTCTTAAAGTAAACATGCGAGCCCACGTTGTCGCTCTTATCTGCCTCTTGTCGGGCATACACACGGCAGAAGCAGCACCAACCGGAAAAGACCCCAGCAGCCATGCCCAGCATGCCCGCGCCGACAAGCAGGCGACCGTTGAGCTGGACCTGGGCACGGTCATCGGCCTCGTCGAGGACGGAGTCGAGAGCTTCAGCGGCATCCCGTACGCAAAGGCCCCTACCGGACAGCTGCGGCTGAAGCCTCCAGTGAGGCTGAACGAGCCGTTTGGCACATTTGATGCCACTGGCCCTGCTGCGGCATGTCCCCAGATGCTAGTATCCAGCGAGAGCGCCGACTTCCTCACCGAGACGCTCGGCAGCATTGCCAACCTGCCGTTTGTCCAAGAGGCGACCGGCCAGACTGAAGATTGCCTCAGCATCACTGTAGCTCGTCCTGAGGGGACCAAGGCTGATGCCGGCCTGCCCGTTCTCTTCTGGATCTTTGGAGGTGCCTTCCAGGTGAGTGTGCCCCTGTCCTTCTGACAACAGAGGCTAAACTGTTGGCCCAGTTTGGATGGTCCTCCATGTATGACGGAAGCAGCCTGGTCAACCATGGAGTCGACATCAACGAGCCTTTTGTCTTTGTCGCTGTCAACTACAGGGTCAATGGCTTCGGGTTCATGCCTGGAAAGGAAATTCTCCAAGACGGTGCTTCCAACCTCGGGCTTCTTGATCAGCGGATGGGTCTGGAGTGGGTTGCGGATAACATCGTGGCGTTTGGTGGCGACCCGAGCAAGGTGACCATCTGGGGAGAGTCGGCTGGGGCTATCTCGGTTGCGGACCAGATGGTCCTCTACGGGGGTGATAACAAGTACAAGGGTGGGCAACATAAACCCTTTGCTGTATAGTTCTGACTTTCTTAGGCAAGCCTTTGTTTCGTGGTGCCATCATGAACTCTGGAAGTGCCGCACCCGCCGATCCCATCGACGGTCCCAGGGCCCAGGCCGTGTACGACCAAGTCGTCAGGGAAGCCGGGTGCGACGACGACGACGACACGCTTAACTGCCTCCGCGAACTCCCCTACACCGAATTCCTCGACGCCGTGACATCCGTGCCCGGCTTCCTCTCCTACAGCGCGCTAGCCCTGTCCTACCTCCCTCGTCCCGACGGCAAAGTCTTGCCCAAGAGCCCGGACGCCCTCTTCCTCGAGGGAAGCTACGCTGCCGTTCCCGTGATCAACGGCGTACAGGAGGATGAGGGTACCCTGTTTGCGCTGTTCCAGCCTAACGTGACAAACGCAGCCAGACTCAAGTCCTACCTGCTGGAGGTGGCCTTCCCGCATGCCAAGGAGTCTACTATAGACAACCTCATCGCTACATATGGCAATGGTCCGCTCTCAGCGGTGATCAATGGGAGTCCGTACCGGACGGGTCTCCGGAACGAGATAACTCCCGGCTTCAAACGCCGCGCTGCCGTCTTCGGAGATATTATTTTCATACTCAGCCGCAGGGCCCTTCTCACCGGCCTCAAGGTAGTCAGGCCCGGAGTCCCGTCCTGGTCGTACCTTGCGTCATATGACCACGGCACCCCTATCCTCGGCACTTTTCACGCCTCGGACCTGCTGCAGGTGTTTTACGGCATCAAGGACAACTACGCTGCCCGGAGCATTCGGACCTACTACACCAACTTTGTGCACAATCTGGACCCCAATAAGGGCGAGGGCAGCTACCCGAACTGGCCGCGGTGGGATGAGACTACCAAGATCATCAACTTTGAGGCAGATAGCTCGAAGCTGATGGATGATGACTTTAGGAGCGAGAGCTACGAGATTATTTTGAGCAACCTGGGTGACTTCTACCAGTAAGCGATGGGTGTATATGAGGACTGCCAAGAAAGGTAACCGTCTGCTGCGTTTTAGTTTGTCTCGCATCACTGCTAGGATGTTAAAGCTGCGCCTTGTATCGTGGTTGAATGCCTGCTCTAATTAGTTCAAGCTTATAATAGTGCGTTGAATGAATCAATAAACTCGAAAAATATGGAGGTAAATAACTGGACCGGCCTGACGTGCCCTTATATGCTACAGTATAAACATAAAACGGGGACAGGAACCCCAGATGCCGATCCTTTAGATTAAGAACCTGGTTTGTTGATGTGATTAGTGATGGCTGGGACCTTGATGAGACAAGGTTTATTTAGGCGGAAAACAGGTTTCTAAGTTTCTCATTAGCTGGCTTATATATCTCACTAATAGCTTATTTTATTAATAGCTTAGGTTAACTTACAATAGCTTCTGTTAATATATTAATTCAAATACCTTATTATTCTTAATAATAGCTTTCTTTTCTTTTTAATAATAATAATTATATTACGACCTAGATATATATAACTAGGCATAGCTTAGACGCTGACACGCAGATGGCGTTTAAAGCGCATATGCGAAGACTCAAGGTGGCCCGCCTCCATACTCCCACGGCAGAAGAGCCGGGCGCTCCAGCATTGGCACGTCCGGGTAGGCGCACTCGCCGGCCTGGCAGACGCCCTCGCCGCAGAAGTCAGGCCCAGAGCCGCATCTTCCCTGCAGGTTGCAGCAGTTTCCCCATTCCCCGCAAGCCCGGAGCGTATGCCTGCCCTCGACCTGGCCACATGTGCCGTCGGTGGAAACGACGACGCGGAAGTGGCAGAGACCCGCGCCTCTGTAGCAAAGACTGGGCGTGCAATCCCGCCTTTTAAGTTCTGGGTCAGTAATGCACAATTTGAGAGCCGGAAACAGAGCGCCAACGTACCCTCGGTCGCCGCAAGTCCAAGTCTCAGAGTTGCAGCACGGTTTGTCTGTGCCAAGACAAGTAGCGTCATTATGCAGAGGGCCACAGAGTCCATCATAGGCCCGGAGTGGTTCAATAACTGACACGTGTTAGGATCGAACAGAGAGAGACACAAGATCAAGACTTACACCCGGCAACACAATACTTTGTATTGGGCCTTATCCTGCTGCACGATGATTCCAGGATCGGGTTCAATTCGTAGAAGAGGCTGATGTCTATGTCATGTCGGTCGGCCAATTCTTTGCATTCTGAAAGATGGTCGACATTGCCATACGTCCTGTCCCAGTACCGACAGTTGATATCTCCTGCCTCGATATTCTTCTTCCGAGGAACGCTGTATGTAGCCTCAGGGCGAGGAGGGAGGGCTGCGGTGGCGCCAGCGTGTGTGGAAGCCTCCCATGTGTGCGGTTTGCATCCTCCAGTGCCCCCGGCCGTGGTCTCGGCTGCGAATGAAGAGGCGGTGCAGAAAGCGATAGCGAGAGGTAGAGCGAGAAGGAACTGGTGCCGACAGAGCCTCATGGTTGCTTTGATGAGCCGCCTTGCTGACGTGGAGGCTGGAGAAGGTAGAAGGTGAAGAAAACATTGGCGCAGGAGAAGGGAGCAGCTCGGTATCCTAGTCTGATGGAGCCGACAGTGGCCAACAGCGGTTTCAGATGGAAGCCAAGGAGCGTCATCCTTGTAAGGGATATTCGGGTCAACCAACAACACCTATGATATCCAGAGTTAACTACAGGACTGAGTGGTTAGGATGTGGATGATCC
Source organism: Fusarium nematophilum (assembly GCA_033030565.1). Lineage (NCBI taxonomy): Eukaryota > Fungi > Ascomycota > Sordariomycetes > Hypocreales > Nectriaceae > Fusarium > Fusarium nematophilum. Next base: position 171,626 of record JAVIXY010000063.1, read on the forward strand.
ACTTACGGTCTCTGAGCAACGGAATGTATAGTGACTCATCTCCAAGGTGAGATAAACTAACATCCTCAGCCCAGGACTAACGACACCGTCTCTCGGCCCAACTTATCCCATTCCCCTTCCTCGACCCAGCCGATTGCAAGACGATACGCAACCCCATCCTTCCACTCGACCCAAAGCACAGCGTAAGTAGTCTTTTTCGTGAGTGGAAGGTCATAGATCTGCCTCTCCTCATTCCAAATCCCGGCATATGTCCTCACCTTGCATATGACGACCAAATCAACCGGGAACCCGGCCTCACATTCGTCAGCCGGCACCTCGGATCCGGCTTCACGCTTTGGGAAACGAGCCAGAAACTCGTCGGTGTGCAAATGCAGCGTGCCAACAGCCTCCCCTGAGCTATTGTAAAGGCCTACGAGGTTTTCTTCGGCATCTTGATATCCAAACAGCCGCGCTTTGCTCGTCTCGTAGAACAGGTACTGCGTCTGCTCCGGCGTGAAAGGAGGCGTCGACTCCTGGATATCCATGACGGGGAAAGGCTAGTACCACCCCGTTCCCGGCGTCAGCTAATCAATGTCGGGAAAAGCTGCATGCGTGAAGATGTACTTGTCGCATCCGTCAGGGTAGAGGTGCGGCTCGTCGCGGAAGGGTCCCCTCACGGGAGCGTCGTGGCGCGTCCAGCCCGGAGGCAACGGCTTGGTGAAGTCCTTGTAGCTAACGCGGTTCCCAAACCAAGTTGGCCTGATTCTTCGCCTCTGCGACGGCGGATCGCTCGGGGACCGACCTGTGTACCACTCGGTGGTGGGGATCGTTTCCTCAATCCGGTGCCTCCGGGGGATGACTCGACATGCCTCGCCGGAGTCGGCGATTATCGGGCCATGCCAGCCCAGCCAGGACCACGAGGGGAGGCCAGACGGTGTCAATCGGTCTTGGACAGGTCGATCCGACGAGGTACGGCGTCGGAGATCGCCGCTGGGCCAAGCCGGCGTCCAGCACAACCCGCGCTCGAAGAACATCTCCGGGGTACCATACAAGAAGCCTCCGGTGAACGAGCGGCTGACCACCGACAAAAGACCAGAGATGGCTGGAAGGGCATCTTCATCGTATCGTAGGGACATGTCGCTGTAGTGAGTGAGAAGACGGGCTAGGGATCCAACGTCGGGAAACCCAGCCAGCATGACGCATAGCCATGGGATTTTGGGCCCGTCCACTTCGACGTCGATAATCGTCTCCTCATGCCAGATGCTACACGAACACTCCCAGTGCAGCTCGCTAGAATTGAACCAAATCCTCTGGGCCATTCTGTATTCCTGAAATGTCCACGCTCGCTCGTAGTACGGAAGGCCGAGAAACAACGAGCCGGAGGCGGTGTTCCGAACGATGAGCTTTTCGCTCCCAAATGGAATGATCCTCTGGTTCAGTTCTCGAGGATGCGAAACGCCCTTGAGGCCAGCGATGCCGGTTGTAGAGTCGTCGTCAGCCGAGATGATTGTCACGATGGCGTTGGCGTAGATGGCTCCCATCGCCTTCAACTGCTCAATCGTAACCCCGCGGTCGTCGCGAGGGATGCACAGCGCGTCAACCCACAAGTATCGCTCGCTGATGACTGAAGTCAAGTACATGGCATGCTCGATAACTGGTGTCAAGAACTCAGAGAGCCCCTGTGTCTCCAAGCTGCGAGGCGCCTGTAACCTCATCAGGGTGTCGGCGTCGATCAGGCCGTGTGGGTGATCTCCGTTGGTGTAACTCAGCGCCACAAAGTTGCCTGGGGTTTGGCCAGGAACCAGGCATTTCTGCTCGACGTCGACCAGCCAAGCGGGGCGTGTAGGCCAGATCTTGGTGGGGTTTTCGCATTTCGCACCATGAGACGACAGGCACTTCTTCTTCCACGTCTTGAGCGTATCCAAGTCGGCCCAGTCCGCGTCCAGGACACGTCCAGGGCCAGGGTGGCCGGGGACGGAATCCTTCTTCACCAGCAACAGCCGCCAGTAGTAACCCCCCGTAGACAAGGACTCGGACAGGCGGACGCTGTCATCCCTATAGCCCTTACAGATTCCTACATCGTTCGATTCTGGTTGTTGAAACGTTCTTTCTCCATTGCTGACGAGGTCGTTGAAACTTTGGAGTAACGGTTTGTGGGTTGGACACTCGGTAGAGAGTGCCTCCTTGAAGGACCCGAGATTGACTTGCTCCGTAATAAATTCCGGGTCTGTGTATATTCTCCAGATGAATTGGCAGGCTTTGCAGTCGGAGGCCCATTGAGAGGGCGACCCGGCGACCTCTGACGATTCCGGCATTGCTACTGGTATCTCTGGCCGAGGGCGAAACCAGAGGTAAGATTGTTCAGCAAGTGAAGGGCCAAGGCGCAAGTTATAGGTGCTGGTTACTGACGGTTGCATCGACGATGTTGTCTGGGAATGGGGTCATGGTTTGTGGCTGTGTCGTGGAATCAGCGGACCTTTTGCTTCTCGGCCCGCAGCTGAGGGCAGCATGAGCCAACGGCTTATTCTTCGGCTTCTGCTGTAGTCACTGCGGGAGGGGTTGGGATGGGGCCTGGGCCCCATCCCGTTATCCGGGGCATCTTGACAAAGGCACAGTGGATGATCCTCTGTGTCCAGGCCACTTTGGTAAACCAAGAGGTTGCTATAATCGACTTGTCAGATGAAAAGGCAAGACGAGACGAGGGCAGGTCACAAGTGGCGGGCCTGGGTAACACAAGAACGCACTGCGGTAGTGCCGGGGCAGATTTGGGTAGCAAGGCACAATGATTGACAGCCGCCGCACGATGCTGATGCTCTGAGCCGCCCGGGTGTGAACTATTGGTGCAATTGAGAGTCATCCAAGACAAAAGGAAACAAGTTTTTCCTGCTTCGTTCCTTAAGGCCTCTTCCCTATTTCGAAGAGCGCTGCCTCTCGATATTAGAGAACTAGCCAGTTGATGGGATTGCAAAGCTAGTGGACTACAGTGACGATGCCAGGGAGCCTAAAAATAAGCCCGGCAAATAAAGAAAATGAGGCTACCTATAAGATGCGGCCCGCGTGGCATGTAAAATCTGCCTGCAGTCCACAGCCACCGCCGCTCATGCGCTTCTGATTGAATATGGCCACGGGCAGCGTGCTTTGGAGCTGGAATATGCAGATATGCCCAGCAATAGGGAGCGGAAAGAGGCCCATCATCAATGGCAACTTAGGTATATATAACAAGCCGGGTCAGCCTCCCCCCGCCCCTCCCTATCCCGGTCCTTGGACTCACCGCGACCTAGCCAAGCACCGTCGGTAGGCTGGGCTGAACCTTACGAATACGCTTTACTCATCGTCGAGAGTTTGGTTCCACACCGCGCCCAGATCGTACCCTGGATGAGCATGCAGTCAGTTCCGTGCACAAGTCCTTGACCATGGAAAGCCTCTCTGTCGCCGCAAGCATCATGCAAGTCATTGATGTCTCCACACGCCTCATTTCCAGTGGCATCGAAATATACCGGTCTCAAGATGGCCAGGTTGTCGACCGTCGCGAATTGGAACAAGTCACACAGTCACTGGCAGAAGACGCCAAAAAGATGAGGCGAGGTTTAGACAGGACCAGAAAAAGACGCGGGTTTACGGCCGCCGAAAAGGAACAAGATCAGATTGGGTGCCAATGCCAGGCTGTCGCAGACGAACTGCTGGGGGTTCTCCGAGGGCTCAAGTACCAAGGGCCCAAGTCTCCATGGAGGTCGTTCCGCCAAGCCTTTGTTTCGGCCTGGAATGACGACAAGATCCGGGACTTGGAACACCGGTTGGATCGTTACCGGCAGCAGATGACCACAATTGTATTATCATCCCTTTGGTGAGCTACCGCATCCCATCCCTACCTTGCCCTGGACCATTCATCCTGATATCGGTGTTCGCTAACACCCAAGTCTGGCTACCAGGTCCCAATCCGAGAGCATGTCACAGCAGCTGGAGGAGGCCTTGTCTCGACGTAGAGAAACCTCTCCAGACCGCACTCCGGTTGAGCAGAAATTCACCGGCATCGACTTCCTTGAGAAGCTCAATCAAGAAGACAGGGAACGCTGGAGATGCGACTTTGTACAGGCAATCCTGGAAAGATCATGGCAATCGCAGCCGATTCCGGTATCCGGCCGGTCCCACGTCGGTGAGCTAGATGGCCAAAGACAAGGATACTCGAGTTTTGAAGACCTGTTTCTGCAACGGCTGCGGTTCAAGGACATGATGGACAGACAGCTGCGAATTCCGGATGCTCACATTGAGACTTTCCGATGGATCTTCTGCCAACCAAACGACGGCCAGCCAAAGTTGAAGCCCGAGGCGAATTTCCGACGCTTTCTTCGGACCGACCAAGACAGCATTTATTGGGTCACTGGCAAACCTGGCTCCGGCAAATCGACTCTGATGAAATACATCTACCAGAACGCCGAGACAATCACACACCTCCGATCGTGGCAAAACACCGAAAAGCTCGTCATGGCAAGCTTCTACTTTTGGAACAGCGGAACAAGCATGCAGATGTTCGTGACAGGGCTCCTGCAGACGTTGCTATATCAGTGTCTGAAACAGCTCCCTTCGGCCATTCCCGAGGTGTTCCCTGAGCGCTGGGAGCTTTTTAGGCTCTTTGGCGAATGCAGCCCATGGAAATTGGAAGAACTCCAGAAGGCGCTGCGCTGCCTGATCCTTGAGAAGCACTCAGGTACAAAGTTCTTCTTCTTGATTGATGGCCTGGATGAGTGCAGCGGCGATGTCGACGACTTGGTCCCCTACATACTGGATTTGGCCGAGTCTACCGGAAATTTAAAAGTGTGTGTAGCAAGTCGCCCGTGGGCAAATGAGAAGCGGGCTCATTGGACCAGCTCAAATTTCATCACCGCCGGCGGAACCTCCTTCTCTTATCTCATGACCATGTGTGGGATGCGCGGGTATCTGGAGGAGAAACCGGTAGGTGAACATGCAGAGTTGGTTCACAAGGACAAGAGGAAGCAATCGCTGCTGGTCGCTGCTGCTTCGGACTTTAGGCTGCTCTAAAGATTCAGCAGCACTCCTGCCATAACCCTCGCCGAGCCAGACCTATCGCTGATCCAGTTTCTGCTCGAGAGCGGTGCCGACCCTGAGCACGAGTTATACGGACGATCAGCAGTTCGGGTATGGCCCAGTGAGGCCGACGCCTTGCTGAAGGAATACACCAAAAATCGACGGCCAAGGAGACGGCGAAGATCCTACGATGATGATATGACGACGGAGATTGGGAACCCGGGGTACTGGAAATCCGAACGCGGTCCGCGGCAACGAGGTCGAAAAGGTTCAAGAGCAGAAAAAAGCAGAGTATCGTCTAAGAGTTTGAAATCGCGCGGGAAAATACTACCTGGGCTTCCCAAGTGTTCTATTATGTAGATATTTTTCTATTGTATTTTATAGTGTTTTATTTTCCCTGCTTATTTCTTACGATACATAGTTTATATGCCAGCAGCGTCTGTGCGCCGTCTAAAATGGCAAGAGATGGCAAGTTGAGTTCGGCCTTGGACTCCTTTTGCTTGAGCATCGACCGTGGATCCTTCGAGGCAGTGCCAATGCAGGTCCGGATCCAGACGAGATTTACCGCTTGATAATCCTCTGTTGTCTCTGGAGTGATCATACTTGCATCTGGGAGGGAATTGCTTGGGCTGCGCGTGATTGGAGACAGTTACGTCCATAGGAGTGCAAGAGGCAACAGATGTATCACAGAAACGCCTCGTAGCAGAGTCAGGCTTATCATCATAGCAAAAAGCACGATTGATTAACCAATTCCAACACGAGAATCATCCAACAACCACACCCCAAACTACGCACCCGCACCAGATCCAGCCTCTCACGTATCAAGAACCTAAAGCAGCTCATTGAGAAGGATAATATGACAACCATCACTAAGCCACAGAGCCACAGCGCCCCGGGGCCCACGCCGCCGACCCGGCGCCGTAACTCACCGGCTGCACTCCAAGCGGACACTGATCCTCCTCGGTTGCCCCACGCTGGATCCCCAAGGAGCAGCGAATACCGCTGTCCAAGGCCCAAAACACGCATCCAGGTCTCCTATAACAGGACTCGCAGCACAACTTAGGCGTGTCCCCAGCCCCCAGCTGGTAGTCAGTCCCTGGAGGGAAGGCGATTATGCTCCAGCCTAGTACCTCGACGGTGTCGCAGGGGTTGATTGTGGAGGTGCTGGTGACGGTGGTGGTTGTCGTGGAGCTCTCGGTGACGGGCAGGGTCACGGTGGCTGTGGTGCGGGCTGTGGCTGACTTGATCTTGGTCCGGGTGATGGTGACGGTCGTTGTGGGTGTGACGGTCTTTGTGACGGTCTTGGTCTTGGGGTGGACGACTCGGCGGCAGGATGAAGAGAGTTTCTTGTTCTTGTAGTAGTTGTGCTTGTCTTTGTAGTGTGGTTCGCGGGCGGCGATGGCGGGCGCCGGCGGGACGCCGGTGACAGTTATCCATTCTGTGAGTGTCTCGGTGAGGATTCTTGCAAGCATGTTAGCGTCAGCTGCAAAGAGGAAACGGGAAAGATCCGGCATACTGTGTGACGGTGGGCCTCTCGGTGATGAAACGGGTCCGCGTAGCGACGGTGCTCGTCACGGTCGTCTTTGTCTCGCGGGTGACCGTCTTGCGGTGCCTGGCCGTGGTGGTGACCGTCTTGGTGGCCGCGTAGGGGTATATGGAGAGGTATCGCGAGCAGAACTTTTTGAACTTGGCATTCTTGTCGTACCAGTTGCCGTAGTGTCTGCGGTCAAGCCCCTCCTCCTCAGGATGGAGCACCTTGTCGATGTCCTCGCCATCGATGATAGCTTCTTTGGGGCTGTCAGTAGAGTTGAGGAGTGGGCATTAGTGCTTCAACTTGCCGGCTTGATCCTCAGTCACCTTGAGGATTCCCTCCTCCTGAGACAGGAGAGTGACCGTGTCTTCATCTTTGGCAGCGATCACGGCGGATAACAGCCGCAAGAGGGTGATGAATAGAAAAGAATTGGCCCTCATTTTGGCTTGGAAAGATGAACAGTGTGTCTGCAGAAGCTGGGTCTCCTGAGAAGGTAGAGGATTGAGTTGGGCAAATCCCCAGATATTCGAGCGGTGACTTTCATGTTTATAATGACTGACTGTACTAGGAGTTTGAGGGTTGGAAGAATTGACGATGCTGGTTACAACCAGCCCGTCGGTAAACAGCGATACGACATGGAGCCAGTAAGCGGGGATACGTCGATGCAGTAAGCAATAATACCACCCTGCGGTCAGCATCGTGCCTCTTGGCAGGTGTTTGAGCGGCACAGCAACTTTGCTCCAGGTCGAGACCCCAAGAGATCGCGGGGAAGGGCGAATGGCAGCAGATCAGGCCTATTATATTAGCTGTGGTATACCACCAACCTTGTCTTTTCATCGTCATCTGCCACGACGGGAGAAATTGTCTTTCGACTCTGTGGTTCATCGCGGCCCGGCTCTTGGAGGGGACCTGATCTTTTACTCGATTATTGTCGACCAAGGTTTAGGCGTCAGGTAAAAAGACCCATCGAATGCCTATATTGATTCTAATACCGACCTTAATTACCGATCGAGGAGAGGCCACAGCTTCCAAGACCCTGAAGATGCCCCTGCCTGTCCTTGCAAGGCTGTAAACGGTTTGCCCCGGTTATTCACGTCGACTGTGCCGCCAAGAAAAGCCAAATCACAGGACGCCAGGGGATTAGGCAATCGCGGAATGGACTGATAGGCTACGTGAGGGGATAAGAGTGTTAAGCATACCAGGGTCTAAGACGCTGGGTGTCAGACGGACCAACCCACGAGCGTAGGTCAACCACGACTGCTGGTAGTGAGCAGGCCCAAAAGAGGTAGATGAGGCTGGCTGAAGAAGAGTCGGTGAGGTCGAGAACGACGGTTTATGCGAAAATACACGACCCAGCTGGCGATGATGCCTGTCAACGCCATGCGAGTTGGCAGCCCTATATCATGCCTGGTGATAACTCCAGTCAACCGGTACGTCACGATACCGCCTTTGACTGGAATTACAGCAAATTCGGTCATCTTTTAGCTCTTATCTGCTGTTTGCTTTTGTTTCTTGTGAAGCAAAAGGTATCAGAATCAGCCAGCCATTCGTCGGACTGAATCGTGCAATTGTCCATTCTCTGCATTGCGAAATTGTCAGGTGCAAAGCCTTTGCGGCCCTCGCAACTCATCACGTTAGCCACCCCTAGGCGTTATTCCCAGCTTTTATCCCCTCGGGGCTGGTTACAGGGCCAATATGGCCAATAAGGCCAGGGGTCGATGACCGCTTCAGGACTACTCTTCCGCAGCATCCCAAAGCCAACGCACCAGATCTACAGTGTTAACCAATATGGACCAGGCACAGATGTCTGGACCCTGGAGCCCGCTTCCCCGGCCCACTTCGCTTGCTTTGTTTTGCCCTGATTATCCTCTACTTGACCTATTAACGGTATCCCACCAAGAGTGGATGGAAGACAAGAAAGCGACGAGTACAGGGTAGTAGAGGTACTGGATGTGCAGAGCTTCGGAGCTTTATTCCCATTGTGACTAAACACGGTTTGAAGACCTATCGTTATCGACCTTAATTCTATTGCTATTATATACGCATTAACTTTAAATACACTGGTATAGAGTGTAATAAGGCTCTGAATAACTTCAGATTTCCGCGGGATAAGAGAGACGCACGAGGCCAGTCTGCCTCAGGAACAATAACCCTATTCAAACACTAAACAAGACCAATCGGTCCTATGGCCAGGCCGTCCCATCACCCTCTCTACAATCAATCGACATCACTCCCACCTCCGACCAACCGCCATCTCCCTCGTCGCATCAACCCCCTCCTCCAGCCCCAACCGCGAAACCCCCAACACATGCCCAAAGCTCTGCAGCGTCGTAATCGAGCTGCTCTGCCGCTCAAACACCGCCGGCAGCGACACCGCCGACTCAGCCGTCTCCTCCTCTCCAAAAGTGTACGAATCCCTGAGAGAGACACCCATCACAACCTTGCGGTTGCCGCCGTGCGCAAAGATCTCCGGTCCTGTCCAGGGGTAAAGAAGCGCGAGGTTCGCATGCTCAACCAGTCCCCGCGGCAGGTCCATCAACCTTCGCGACGTCAGCGTGCCCTCAGAGTTCAGCGTCGCTTGGACAAGGGAGGCGTCCTCGGGATGGTAGTGCACGACGGAGAGTGTAGGATTTCCGTGCGAGTCTTTTGCTATGAGGGCGCTGTTTGAAGCCTGGACGCGCTGGATCTGGCTTGGTATTGACCTGATCAGACTTGACTTGCCGTAGATTTGCACTAGTGTGTCCGGTCCGGTCAGAAGCCCTGGCGCTTCTTGCAAGGGGCGACTGCGGCAATGGCGTTCAAGGTCGAGCATCACTAGGTTTTTCGTTGGTCTCTCGAGGCCGTAGAAGAGGTTGCCGTCGTCGGAGAAGCCTGTCTTTTCAAGAGCAGCCTTGTGAACCATTATCGGCTTGACAAGTGTGTGAGAGGACCTGCTCCTCGAGAAATTCCAGAGAAAAGTTCCGCCAGACTCGACAAGCATGAGGAGTCGTTTCTTTGGGTGGAAGTGGACGGTTGGTTGCGGTTCATCGCTGTTGAGTGGCGTTTTTGGTTTCGTTAGCTTGGCTCTAGGTCTTCCCAACTTATTTCTGTGATTCTTTAGCTTGTCATTGCTTTCCGAGGAGGTCGCCATCAGCCCGTATGGATTTTCGCGCAACAGGTTCACGCTCCCCATAGCCTTTTCACATCAGTAAACAAAGGTGGCAAGACGAGGGCCGATTCTTACATGCGAGGTTTTATGCCCCTTTCGCACATAGTCCGGGCTCGAGGGAGCCCGCTTGCAGTTCGAATCCTGATAGACATCGAATACCCAGCCGCAGGATCCTTGCACCTGCTGCATGATGACCAAGAGTTCTGCACCGTAGCTCAACACGATGTTGCGTTTCAAGTGTGATTTAGAATAGAAGGAGCGGTGATGCTTCAGAATGTCCAGTTCCGTCTTGGCTATCTGCTGGAATGTGAAGCCGTCGGCGTCTCCCTGGATCGAAAGCTTGACGAGAACGTTCTCGACTACTATCTCGGAGAGCCCTTCGCTGATGGAGGCGTCAATTGAGAATGACCCATCCTCCGAAACCTTTCTTGTTGCGTCGAGCTGCACTTCGACAGTAGTCTCGAAGAGGACATCGTCAAAGTCCAAAGCGTGGATCCGGTATGTTGCCGTGACGGATGGATCCTTCTTGGAAATACCGTCTGTCCCGCTGCGGAGTGTGTCAGATTCTCCATACGATGGTGGAACATAAACAAACTCACCCTGGCGGTTTGATAGAGATGATGCCAATGGCATGTCCTGTCGCAGACATCTGTGTCAATATCACGATCGACGAGTACCCCAAGGCACAGCGCTCAACGATGGGCGAGATGCTCGCACCGGATGCGGCGCCCACGAGCTTAGTATTCGAGAGAGCCGGCAGACTCGGCAGCCAGATCTTCTCGGGGTGCTGTTCCAGCTCGTTCCTCCACGCATTAGGGATCCTGTTGTGCTCCACAAACGCCCATCGGATCAGCGAGAAGGCCTCGGCGAGAGCACTCCCGTCTCGATTCAGACGCATGTTGTCGATCATCTCGTCCTCGGACGGCCAGACGGTTTCCTCGCACTGCGAGTGCCACATGCACTCGGCCCAGGACGTGAATTTCTCACGGTCTCGTATCAACGAGATGCACTTTTGTCCAATCTCCTGAGCGGCGTCGTGGTAGCGGTCTCTCTGCGGCAATGATCTGAGCTCTTCCGAGAACTTGACGACTTGTGCGATCCAATACCGTGTTACAAAGGTGATCAGAGGGAGCTTGCGTCGAATATTCGGAAAAGATGAAGCGAGGGCGAATGGTCGTCTGTAGGGCCCCTTGGGCATCGTAAACGTCAGAAAGGCGAGGCAGACGGACGAGATGTACTGCTGGATCACCAGAGGTCGAAAGTCCCACACGGTCTCGTCAGCCAGCGATGCTGCAGGCCTGCAGAACTCGGAGACGAGAAAGTCCGCAACGGTATTGTGGATCAGCCGTACGGTTTTGTATTCTGTGATCTCGAGCAACGCTCCCGTCATGACGCCAAGTGCTTCTTCAAAGTTGGGAATCGAGTCCGTCTCGTCGAATGCCCTGTCCAGCTCCTGGCCGATGGCAACTCGAAGCTCGTTGACGTGCAGCGGGCGAGATGCGCCCAGGACCCACTGGAATGCTCTTCGGATGTTGATCCGCGCAGGTCCTTGGTAATCCTTCTCGATGTTCTCAAAGATGGCGTGGAAAATGTTGTGCAAGCCACCGAATTCTGATGGATCTTGGATGATTTTCCATCTGGCCGAGAGCGAGAGCGAAGGAGACTCGAGGAACTTCATAAACAGCCTGGTCCACAGGAACATCCCTGACGCCTGTTCAGAAATCTTGTCGACAACGTCAAGCATCGTGATATCCTGCGGAAGAACCAATTCACGTGCGTCAAGGAGCTCCTCGATCCTTGGTTCGATGAACTGCTTCAGGTCGTCCAGGTTCTGTGTTGGTTCGAGGCTCAAAAGTTGACTCTGCTCCGACAACGAAGGATGAAGTTTCAATATGGGGCGTCCAAGGAGGATGAACCTCGACTTCTTGTTTTCCGCTGCAAGAGATTCAAAGTGTCGCAGAAACCTCTCGGGGTCTGCGCACTCGTCGATTCCATCGCAGACCATGACGCAGTTAGGAGCATGTAGCAGGTTGAGCTGCAACATGGCCAAAACCTCGTCGTCGGATGCAAATTGCTGGCCAGTATCGTGCCACGGCCGCACAAGAGCTGCGATATCCAATACCATGGGATCATGACGGCGAAAGAATACAACTTGCGATGCAAGCGCTCGAATGGCGTCCGAGACGTTGTTGGATTGAGACATTTGGTTTCTCCTGTCGAAGAAGTAGTACACAACAAGGTTGACTCCAGAGCGAGGCGAGGCGGCCGAATAACTCTTCAGGTGATCAACCATCAGAGTTGCCAAGGTGGTCTTACCGTACCCGGGCTTGCCTAGCCCACAGGTTAGCCAAAGGAGCCATGTAGAGAAGACCCGTCACGCCGTACCTCGTATAAACAACATGTTGCGTTCCAATTCAGTATCCGAGTTGCGCCAGAACTTGTCAAAGTCAGGGTGGTTGAGCAGCCATTCCCCAGAGTGCGCTCCACGCCGGCTACGCGCATGCTCGAACACGGGTGCCCAGGCTGGGGCGTGTATTCGTTTGATCAGCTTGTCTACCTCGTAACCTAGCGCTTAGTTAGAAATAGGGTCGTCTTTTCCCAGTCGAAATTCAACGCACCTAGATGGTCAGGGCCAAGGCTGCTGCTGATGCTCCCACTCGCTGGGGCATCCGCACTCAACAACCGGTTCATGGCAGATACTGCGGTAGCCTCCCATGCGTCCCATTGGCAATAGAACCTGATTGCCTCTTCGTTCGAAACAGTCTGCATCTGAAAGGCAAACAGCTGCGAGTGAAGCTCGAACTTGTCGATGATCTCTTGAAAGTAAGTCTCAAACGGTGTACAAGCCATTCTGCCGAATAATTTGATCTTTGACATGATTTCTGCAGACTCTGTTAGTCAAAAGTGAACGAACCGCAATATGCAAGACGATGCACACACCATTGCCAGAGCCAGAGAGCAGCTTGCAAACACGGTGACAAAACTCCAGAATGTCCCCGTAGATATACCCCAGGGCCTTTACAAGTCTGGGAAACGCAGCCGTGGCCTGCTGGGAAGTCCGTGGAGCGATGACCTCGAGGAACATTGTAAAGTCCGGAAGGGTAAAGGTCATTCTCAGCAGCATGCTCTCAATTTTCTCGAAAAGGGTGGTAAAGTTGGACGCCATCTAAAGCCCGATGAGAGATTTGCACGCGAGGCATGGGGGTAAGCCACCGACCTGGAAGATGGTTCTCAATGTCCCCCAAGCAAGGGCGGCGTACTCGGGATTGCTCTGAACAAGCACATCCACCACCTTGAAGTACGGTCGCAGATGAGAAGCGATGCGGTCCGCCGCGGCCAGTGACACGCGCAGTCTGCTCGGCCGCGTAGAATGGTGTTTCAAGAGATCCGACGTGCCCTCCAACATGGCTGTGGCATCCTGGTAAGCATCTATCTGTTTCCACGCCTTCTCCGGCAGTGACTTCTTGAACTCTTGGCAGACCGCGGCAAAGATAGCCGCTGGTTCTTGGAGGCTACCAAGTCATTAGCGTGGCTCATCAGTCCGGGGTTTTTCATCGCTTTGAAAGTATACAGAGTCATGTCTGAAGCCATTTTGACTACCGCCCAGCCAGGGCGCAGATGGTGTTGGATTTGTTCACCGGCGGCGCCTCATGGCGATGCAGAATGGAAGTTCAGCTGCTCGCGTGTGACCGTAGAAGGAGGACAAACCTGCCCAACGACACGTGATTTTCAGCTCGCTGCGCCTTGTGCTCTGCGTCCAAGTCTGCCTGGCTGCGCCTCGTATTATGCAGTAGTACGACGCCTCACGACCGCCTTATTGCGAACCGCTTACAGGTCATAAATACAGCATATGTAGTTACTGAGTTCACACGCTACTTAATTGGGAGTTTGCTTTTAGTTACGTTATCGTCTATTAAAGACCCCTTTTAGGACATGTTTGAGAAAATATATAGAGAGCGCCATAGTTTTATATTGCTATTCTTAACAATACCCTAAGCCTCTGTTCTACTGCTGTAGGAGCCATATATATACCGCGGGTACCAGTGGTTCTATACCTTATAATTCGGCTATCTGAGATGGTTATCTAGATGCCTAAGCAACCTATATCTACAGGGAGATAAATATTGGATCCCTTTCTTACGCAACAGGCAAGGACAGACACGGAGAGTGTCCGCGGCGCTTATCAATATTTCTCAGCGCTTCAGACGGCTTTCCTAGACGCGAAGCGAACCACGTCTCTCGCTCCCTGGCCCAGGGAGAGCAAGCTGCACAGGTGAAGAATGCTAGCCATGATTCCAGCACCAACGACGGGTCACTTTTGCAGCACGACGAGCAAAGCATTGACTTGTATGCCGCCCGACCCTTTCGGGACGTTGATGCTGAACTCTTCCAGACGTCACCGTGCTGTCATCAGTCTGTCCTTCACTCCAAAGAAATCATCAAGCAATTCTACGGAGCGTCAGCGACTTAGTCTTTTGAAGGTAAAGAAGACTCCCAGGATACCATATTCCCATCTTTGCTAACTTGGGGGGGGGGGGGTCTCTTCCCGCTCACAGCTTACCAGAACTCCATGCGTCAGTATCCACCAGTACCCCAGCCAGCTCCACTAACCAGGCAGCATGCGGCACAGTTTCTGTTGATCAGATCATTTTCGGCTATAAATTCTGAGCAATTTCTTCACTTCTTTCGCATCATCCCTCCAGCCCTGCCTTCAAAATGAGGCTTGAATCACTCCCTCAAGAGGTGATCGTGGAGATCATCTCTCACATGTCGGCACACGACCTCACGGTATTCGCTCGAACCTCCAAATTCTTCTATCAGCTTGTTCAACCTCGACTATGGACAAACATTGAGTTGCATCATGCGAGTTTTCATGAACCCGAGAGTATCCACCGCGAACAGTCACGAAAAAGGGGTCTACTCAAACCAACAAGAATCGGAATATCAAAAGCTGAGAGCCTCTTGAAACAATTGAGGCCATTATCGTTTCACGCTCGGGATGATGACCAACTCGAACAGCTGGCTTCGCGAATCCAGTCATTGAGCATAGTCTTAAAAGGGAAGCCTGACTATGAGACTTGGAATACTCTACCATACCTCACCAACCTCAGGTATATGGAGGTGCACGGTACCCACCAGTTGCTTGGCTGGAACTACATGTTCGAGGATAGAGAACGTACGCTTCGAAGGCAGCTTGATATATCGAGGGCTGGTGGGTCAAATCTTCGACACGTCAAACTCTACGGATACATACCCCGTTCTTTCGCGGCGTGGGTTCTAAGGTCTGGCGTCAGACTCGAGCGCCTCGAGCTTGGAATGCTCGAAGCGGGCATAGACTATGAAGAACCTTCCGGACATCCCGATTCCCAGTACGAATTTTATCCTTCAGATAGGCTGCATATACAGGATGAGACATGGTGCGCGATACCACGACCGCTGGGAGGCTTTCTGCCCTCTGAAGTTTGGGAAGAAGAAGGAAGTCAAGGACTGGAGCTGGAGCTCCCGCGGCTCAAACATATACACCTTTGTCAACCTTGTCGAGGGGACGATGCCATCGCAGCAGACAGCCTGTATTACTGGTCGTCGGGCAATGAAGAGGATGCGCATAAGAGTTGGCGGCAGCTACTTGTGGCTTCTCGCTCAAAGCTCGAGACATTGGTTTTAGAGCAGAGAATCGGGGTGGACTACTCTTGGCAGAAAAAGCACAAAGAGCTTTTCGACAAGCCAGATAAAGCCGGTATCGGCAGTGCGAGGCTTTTGCAAATGGTTGGACAGTTGCTTGCCAAGGACTGCGACTTTCCCGCCCTAAAACATGTACAGCTACGGGGAATCTTTGTTGGCTCCGACGACCGTGGTCGCCCCGTGGCCGGTTCGCCAATCAGCGACTTTATGGCGTTGATGCAAAAGCTTGGGGTTAAGTGCGAGGCCAGACGTGGTCGCATTGGCTGGTTTGATGGTGATGATGGAGGGACGCGTTGGGATGCGTGGAAGACGGACCATGAGAATAGACGCAAGGCATTGCCTGAGGCGAATAGACGTGAGTACTGGACGGAACTGGATAGCGAGGAGCTTTTGGGTAGCGTCTAGCCTATTTGTTTATATTTATTATTATTGAAGAGTACTACCAAAGTCTCCAAATTGGGCAATTCCCTCAACGGGACTAGCAGGATGTCCTCGGACTTCTGAGGAGCTGTCAGCGTCGCCGAGGCGATACGAGAAGATATAGTCAGCCCTAAGACGCTTGGCGGGAGGGTCTGAATGGGACATCTCGGCCGATTGAGCCGACCCCTGCATCTATCCTTGAGCTAGCAAATTACACGCTTACTCTGACTGCTGACAGCTAACGTCGCGCTATCTAATAAGCCATACCATATAATCGTTTTATAGTCTGGACAATAGTGTTTTGTCTTAATAAACTAAAAAGTGATAAAATGTTTATATCAATTAAATCTCAACACTAATACAAGCGTTGGCATTGTTTCGAGACATTCACTACTGCGGAGATACGCGCTTCATTTGGTAGGCCCCTTTGGCGAGAAGAGGGCGCAGCGTAAACGGGTCCAGTCTGACCTTCATACCCACTACCCAAGTTGCCAAGTGCCAAGCTCGCGGACAACATTCATCCCACAATCCAGGCAGTGAAGACCAGGGGTCGTGTTACACACTAAAATTAGCAGGAGCTGCGCCCAGAGGGATTGGATCTCGAGCATCCATGGAAGCGGTGGTCTGGGGAGGGATACTGAGTATAAGAGGGCTGGAATGGATGAAAGATGAAAGAGAACTCTCATCACCGCAATTCAACCCATACAACCGCCATTCGAATCCATCCGCTGCTTCCTCTACCTCCTCAGCTTCAGCTTCCTCAGCTTCCCTGCCTCACATACACATCAGCAACCATCCTGAACCCAACGCACCCTCCTCATCTTATCCTTTCACACCGTCAAATCGAGAAAATGGTTGTCTTCAACACCGGTCTCACTTTCGCCGCTGCCCTGATGGGCATCGTGCCTGCGGCCACTGCCGCCGCAGTACCCACGAAGCAGGGCTCGTCCCTCTTCGAACGCCAAACCAGCGACACAAGCACCTGGGAGAAGTACCACGCACAGAACGACGTCTTTTCACGGACGGGCCACTGCCTCTCCTACATCGACCCTACAACCCGGGACGGGACATGGCCATGCGGCATCTACTGCGGCAACGACGCGACCAAGATCTGCTGGAGCCCGGGCAAGCCGGAAGATGCCCCCTGGACGATCAACACGAACCCAGACGGCGAGCGCTACAGGGTCGGCGAGTGCCACTGCGACACCAAGGCGGTGGATGCCATCGCCGAGGCCACCGTCGACTTCGTCGGCAAGGGTCTGGACGCAGGGTTCAGGCACCTGGGAAGCCTCACGTGTGGAGTGCTGCTCAACGTCCTCAAGGAGGCTGTTCTCGCCGGCACCTACTTGATCCCCGGCACGGGGCAGGTGGCTCTGGCGGCTAGGACGGTCGCCAAGGGTGTCAAGTTGGCTGCCAAGTCCACGGACGGCAAGGACTTGTGGGAAGAGGCTGTCACGGAAGCCTGCAAGGTCCGTGGGGGCCCTCAGTTGGAGGAGATTGATCAGGGCTTTGGCATCTTCGAAGGCGCCCCCGATGAGTTTTAAGGGCATTTGATGTTTCTTTTTAAGCAAACCAGCAATGGTTCTCATGGGCTGGAGACGAGCATAGCGCCTTGGCAGCATTCGGTGATCCGGAGTTTATAATACATTCAGTCTGTTTTTCTTAGCCTCATAGGCCTGAATATTTGCATGCATAGTATCAAGAAGTTTGCAATCAATGGAAGCTTTCCGAGAGCAGGACGCTAAAGTGTCGACCAGCAAGTGAAGCCACATGTAGCTGATTTCTCTACTTAATATAGCTGAGAGATTACAAAATCCTGCTGGGACGCACGCTCCTCTTTCCCAACTCTGGTGTTTTGCTTGTCAGGCTGGGCATCAAAAATCATAATCGAGGGATCCGGCCCGCTGTAAGGCGGCCACTCCGGGACGGGTTCTATTTCAGGGGGATATCAGTTGCGATGCCAGGACAAATGAGACTGAACAATAACTTACGCTCTTTATAGTAGGGAACACCACTGTTGATGAATCCCACCCACATCCCACTCATCACGGCCGCAAGGTCAAGATACGGTTTCGGCCTCCCGCTGAACGGGTTGCCACCCAGGAAAGGAGGTTCGCCTCCCTCCCACCCCGTCCCATTCAAGTTGTAAAACATGTAAGCCAGCTCGAAGCCGTGAGCAGCTCCAAAGTATCGTGGGCTGACGCTGAGAGTCGTGTTCGCATTGTAAACGTAAATGTTGCTAAAGTTATGCTGCTGCCACAGCTGCGCCGAGTACCGAGTCGGGGCCTTGAATACCACATCTGTTGCGATGGTATTTGCGCGCCTGTACTGCAGACCAAGAGTGGCGTTGAGCTGAGCGTTGGAAATCCCCGGTGAAGCTAAAGCATGGCCCGAATAGGGGTACCGCGACATGATCTCGGTCGCCTGGGAAAAGTTCAAGTTTACGATAGGCGAGACGAGGGTGTCGTGGAGGTCCTTTTCTGTGTTGATTCCTTCGGGCACGTAGTAGGCGGCCTCGTCATTGTTGGATCCCAGAAGAAAGGGGACCTGGACAAAGTCTCCGCCCCGTAGTTGCTGCACCCTAGGCCTCGCGACAATGTCACCGTCGACCACGGAACCGTATATGGCAGGGGACAGCGGCAGAGACAGTGATGCGTTTATGGCGTTGTTCAAGGTCTCGAAATCGGCCTCGCGCAGACAAGCAAGCTTGTTGGTCGCCTTGGGACACACGGTCTCGGTGACGTTTGCGGTGGCCAGAGACAACTTCTCTGTCAACGCTTGTTAGCTCCAGCACCCTTGCCGGCAAGCCCCGAGTTCTCACCGATACTAGGGTTCCACGAGCCGATGCCTGCTGGTGACCCAGACTGTCCGATGGCGGCGCGGAAGAGGCCGTCGTCGCGGCCGTTGTACGCAAAGACATGGTCGGACACGGAATAAGCCCCGCTGGGGTTGTCAGCGCGGAAAACTAAAGGGAGTTTGGCTGGCTCACGCGCTCTCCCCAAAGATGGTCACTTTGGAAGGGTCGCCCCCGAAGGCAGCGATGTTTTCCTTGACCCAATGCAAAGCCAGCCTGCTGGATATCAGCCATGATCGCGCGACAGAGTTAGCACCTCACCTTTGATCCCTTAGTCCTATGTTTGTCAATCCCTCCTTGACAATCTCGTCTGAGTAGAGCCACCCCCAGCCTGCCAGACGGTAGTTGAGACTGACAGCGATGATCGGTTGCTCCAACTGCACCGACCGTTCGACCAGAAACGATACATTGTACCAGCCGTTTGCGCTGCTACCGGTGATCCAGCCTCCTCTATTCAACCATCAGCTCCAATCTTGGCTTGAGTCCTATGTAACTTTACCCGTGGATCCAGACTGCAACAGGCAGGGGAGTAGACGAGTTGCCCGCCGGCCGGGCGATATTGAGCGACAAACAATCTTCGCTCGTGTAGTTCTTTGCCCCAATCTCGGTGTCCTCGCCATATCCAACACAAGAATACCCGAGCTGGGTGGCATTCCGAAGCCCAGACCAGGTGGTGTTCAAGCTTTGTGCAAGTCGAAAACGCAAGTCTCCGACGGGGGGTTGCGCATATGGAACACCCAGGAATAAGTCCTGGCTGTATGTTGGATTGTAGAGACCGTAGTAAGAGCCGTTCAGCGTTTCAGCAATAGGTGCATTGCTGGGTGGGACGGTTGCACCGCTAACACCCAACACTGCGCCCAGGATTGCCGTGATCACGAGTCTGGCGGTCATTTTCTTTTCTCCGACTGACAAGAGTTGTCAAGCAGTCCATGGGTGGCCTTCTCAGCTGCTTATTTATAGTTGGAATGTTGAGCGTGCTAACGATCAACACGCTAGCTGATGACGCAGTCATGGCTCCGAGATTGAATAAAACGGACAGAAACCGAGGTCGCGATTATACCTATCTCTCTGCGGTGTGGCCTGTCGACTATCTTGGTGAGGGGTTCTCGTTAGGTCATCCGGGGAAGTTAAACTCTATTTAGAACCATCCAGGGTCAAGGTCGCTGCTCTAAGCGAAGACCTCGCGTTTCTTCCGAATCAGGCAACTCTCAACTACCGAGGGGCCCCCTAGTCTATGGTCTGCCAGAGTCTCTTATCCGAATGCCACGCCGGGCTGCCTCTCACCAGTACCAAGGCCACTTTGACTTTTTCTAGCCTTTCTCGAAAGTCCGGTCTGCGAGATTGGGCTATTTTGACATGGCGAGTTGACGCATATGTTAGTCGTCTCCGAGATCTTGTCATGGTTTGCCTTCCATTCTTTGACAAACTAGGTCAAACTGAGAAACCACAAAGCATAATTAAAACACTAATAGCCAGTCGTGAAGATGCCCCTACCGCTAATCCCGCTTTCATCTTCCTACCAATACAACGGAGCGTACCCCAGTCTTTGAAATATGGGGTCTCCTAGCCGCATGCGCTGAAAGACGCATCGCCCTGGGAATGCCTTCTCCACCATCTGAGCAACGTCTTCGTCTCCGTTTACGTCCACCACAACCTTGGCCGTCGGAGAAAGAGTCCTGGCCATGTACTCCATAATCGGCGCAAACCAGCCGGGCCACTCTTCCCGGCCGTCGTCCGGTTCCGCCCGTCCTCCCACGAGAGCAGACGCAGGGTCAGTTCGCTGGGCGACAATCCCCAGTACCGAGAGGTTGCCGAGAGCCGGATCCCAAGTTTCTGGCCGTATCGCGAAACGGGGCTGACGCGGATCCCCTAGAAGCTTAAAAACCACGATCATCCTGCGCATCTTCTCCCTTGTTTCGGGCTTAAAGTCGCCCAAGAGAATCTGCTCGCCTCCACTGGCAACATCGACCGAGAAAGTGTTGGCCGCGTATAGCACCGACGTCACCTCCTCGGTAACCTGGCGGCAGACAAGGAGCAGTGCAGGAAAGGCACTTGGAAGAGACGGGGAGGTTTCCTCAGGTATCACGCAATAGTCGTCCAGACCACATGGCTCCTCATTCTTTTCGTCCACCAAACAACCGCTCGTCCATCCGTTGTAGAATGACTCGACTTCTTCGAGGTGGCGTCGAACAACATCCGGATCGTACCGATCCTGAGACTCGTCGTAGCGCCAGGGCGGCTCGAGCCATCCCGGGGGGCGGCTTTTGTGGTACATGCAGGCGTGCATGGCCATGCGAAGGTTTTGAGGGATGCAGAATCCGTAGATAAGCAGGCGGACCTCCAGCGGCAAGCGCAAGAATGCGCTGCCTCGGCATCTGCTGGGATGACCCGGACGAGTAGGTGCCATTGTCTTTGCCGTACGTCGGGAACGCATCTGAAGAGTCTGCAGAATGAATGGGGTGTAAGATTGAAGCGCGACGGAGTAGGCTTCTTATACATCTGGTCTTAGTCATTCCTGCGATGCAGCAGGAAAGGCTATTGCAAGGCGACTGTGTTCATATCGGGTAGCTGATATCAACGATGTGTAAAAGCAACTGTGTTTCTTTGTAATTATGGATGCAGCATGCCCTTGAAGGAGCAGACGCAAGAGACTACGTCATTCCTGCGATGCAGTAGGAAAAGGTTATTGCAAGGCAACTATGTTGACGTCGGGTATTTACGTCAGTAATAAGGGGGGAAAACTGTATTCTTTTTCATCGTTGAAGCAGCCCGCCTTTAAGGGAACAGCAAACAGAACATGTAAGATTGAAGCTCTAGAGTGAAGGAAGAAAAAATTGATGCATGACAGGGGATTAGAAGGTGATGGGCTTGCATAAAGAAAGGGGGCATTTAGTCAACGAGTGAAGGGAGGCTTTTCATTCAGGAGAAACAAACCAAGTTCGCGGACCCAAAGCTACCCGGTCAAGCTAGCTATACTACAAGAAGTAGCGCCAAGTAGGGAGTCGAGCTGCTGTGATTGGAACCAAGCTGCAGGTGAGATACGAAAGACAGGCATTGAAACCGATTCCCGGCAGAGGTGGAGGATTGATCTCGGATCCATGTTCGGGGCGTACCTATTGACCAATGAAAGCTCTTATTTCTAGATGGCAATAGCCTTTTTCTACCTCCTTACTTATTACCTATCGAATATCAAGAGGAAAGGTCTGGTTTTCCGCTGCCGGGCAACCAATCTAGACCCGTTAGAAAGACAACTCATCTAAAGGCTCAGGCCACGACACTCAAGAAGCGGCCACGCCTCAAGGCGTTTCACGGCCGGCGGACACGATACCGGCATCCTTAATCCATTTGATGTGATAACAAGTGGAGTGTTATTTGGTTGGCCCACCAAGGGTCTCGTATCCCACCACCCTGGGTAAGATCGAGTTGATTGGGTGGGGGCCAATACCCGGCGCTTAAAGCCGCATACATAACGTGGGGCACCCCTCAGTCGGCCACCCCCCTTAGTCG